>JAJPUD010007119.1:69321-96977 GCA_023553655.1 Myrmecobius fasciatus
GCACCTGTGTACCCAAAGGGGGACCTTGGGAAAAATACAAGCTATAAATAATCTTGATGCTTTCTAATCTGACTTCACCTTTATATGAATATGAGGAAGGGCATATATCCTCTACACCTATTTGCAAATGAGTCACTAAGGCTTAATGTTTAATATCTTGGTGAAATCACTAGATTTATAAACTAAAGACCTAATTTTGAATTCTGGATCTTCTACTTTACTAACCAAATAGTGACTTAGAGGCAGGAAGATGAGTTTAAATCTTGTCTCAAACATGAGTTGTTTTGAATCCTGGATAAGTCACTTATCCTTTCCTAACCTCAGTTTCTTCATCTGTGAGATGGGAGGCAAGTGAAAATAATGGAGTGTTCTCACTCACTTAGGATATAGAAAGACAAAATAATAAAATTACTTTCTTCCCCCTCCCTTCCCACAAACCGAATGTTAAAAGTGACTGTTTTGAAAGACTTGAAAGAAATGGACAAAAAGCCAATCTTGGGAGAATCATTGGAAGTAAATCTGTATTAGATCCTTCCTGAATCACCACCAACCTCTCTCTTACCTCAACATCTTGCCCTGAATGACTACCAAGGCAGAGATGATCCAAGCTGAGGTCTTGCCAGCTCTCAATCAATCACCACCATGGACTCTAATAGATACAGGAAGGTCAGGAGCACAAAGGAAGTGGGAGTTAAGGCCAGGGCCATAGTCTCACTCATTTCTTTTGAATTTCTTGAGAGTGAAGTCCAAGAGAGAAGCATTAAGAGAACAAAAACCCAGCTAGGACATCCAGGGTGGACATTGTTCATGGTCTTGTCCTTTTTCAATAGCTTTGAACACCCCATCTCCAAATGTCAGCAAATCAGCCCCTTAAAGATCAGAGAAGAATCGTATGTGGCAAATTCTGGATCCAAATGACTGGGGACCAATATTTTAGAGATCTGTCAGACAGTATAGTCACACTAGCAAGTGTGTCATGAAGAGTTATACTGCTGTTGAACTCCTAGGTTAGAAGCTCCTGGAGCAGAGACTGGATTAAACAAACAAATAACTGAGGGAATTGTGGGAATTGAGTGAATCAGACTGACTCTTGTCTTGTGCTTCAATACTAGATCTAGCTCAATTCCTTTTCTATTCGATTATGAATCTAGTCCATATTTTGGCTTGTGAGAGAACTTTATTCAAATATGAGAATTGTGAGAAATCTTTACTACAGTGTTTGAACCTAGCCCTGTGTGGATGAGAAAGTGGATCCCCTTTATCTGTTCCCTGGAGACTGTTAACTAAGAACCTCACTTATGCTGACCAGAAATCAGGTCAGATTTGAAGAATGACACAAGAAGTTTTCTCACAATTACACTCAAATATCTTGTCTGAAAATTGGCCCTATACTGGATCAATCATTTATTGTTTCCTTGTTCCTTTGATTGAATATGGATACTTGGGAGCAATGAGGCACATCTTTTCTCTGATTTTAGAGAATTTTACATGTCTGCTCTCTTTCTCTCAACTTTCAAAACTCATCCATTCCCTCCCAAATTGAAAAATCCAGAATCTTTTCTCCAATTAGAAATCAAATTTTGTATTATGGTTTGTATCCTGTTGAATGCTTTCTTTTAATGCATAAAAATCAGTCTCTCCTTCTACTACAGGGCCTGGGGCTCAAGAGGCCCAGTTCCATTTTTAAAAAAATAATAGTATTTGATTTTCTCAAGTACAGGAAAAGATTGTTTTTACCATTCATCTTTTTTTTCTTTTCTTTTTTCTAATATATATATATATGTACATTTATAAAGATTTTTAATCAAAGCTTTTTATTTTAAAATATATACATGGATAATTGTCAATATTCACCCTTACAAAATCTTGTGTTCTAAATTTTTTCTCTCCCTTCCCCTCCTGCCTCACCTAGATAGCAAGTAATCCAATATATTTTTAATATGTGCAATTCTTCTATACATATTACCACAAATATCATGCTGTACAAGAAAAATCAGATCGAAAAGGAAAAAAAATGAGAAAGAAAACAAAAGACAGACAAACAAGAACAAAAAGAGTGAAAATACTATGATGTAATTCACACTCACTTTCTACAGTCTACTCTCTTGGTGCAGATGGCTCTCTTCATCGTAAGACCATTGGAACTGGCCTGAATCATCTCATTGTTGAAGAAAGCTAGTCCATTAAAACTGATCATCATATAATCTTGTTGTTGCCATAAGGTATAATGATCTCCTGTCAATATTCATCTTTGAAAACCTTTGTGTTCCAAATTTTTCTGCTTGTCCTCCTTGTCCCTCCTCCCCAAGGCAGCAAGAAATCTTTTAAACATGGGCAATTCTTCTGAACATATTTTCACATTCATCATGCTGCACAAAAAAAGAAATCAAATAAAAAGGGAAAAAACACGAGAAAGGAAAAACCCAAGCAAATAACCACCAACAACATAATGGTGAAAATACTATGTTTTTATTGACACTCAGTCTCTATAGTGCCCTTTGGGCATAGTTCCAAATTGTTCTCTAGACTGGTTGGATCACTTTGCAAATCCACCAGTGTCCCAGTTTCCCCATAGCTTCTCCAACATTTATCATTATCTTTTTCTGTCATCTTAGCCATTCTGAGAGGTGTATAGTTGTATCTCAGAGTCGTCTTAATTTGCATTTCTCTAATCGATATTGATTTAGAGCATTTTTCATATGACTAGAAATGGCTTTAATTTCATCTGGAAAATAATCTGTTCATTACCTTTGCCTGGTCCTAATTTGTTATACAATTGCCATGCATTGCTTAATAAATTGATGTGCTCAAAATGTGAACCTTTGTTTCCTCGGTTATTGCAAATTTCACCTGCCACCTAGAAACCAGCTAAATCCAAATCAGAAAATATTTATTAAATATCTATTATGGGCCAGGAAATGTGCCCGGTTCTTTAATCCTATTTTCCTTAATGCCTCATCTATAAAATGAGCTGGAGAGGAAAATGGCAAATCACGCCAATATTTTTGTCAAGAAAACTCCAAAATGGGGTCATGAAGAGGCAGAAATGACTGAAAGGACTCAAAATGATTTTCCCCAGTAAAGCATTTTCAGCTAACACACTTATTTCATACGAATGCCCATTATTTGTGTATAGGCACATACCCAATCCAACAAGACTTCTGAGTTTCTGTTGCCCATTCTAAAGGCGTCATTCTTAGCAAGGGAATGATCTTATCAGAAAGATTCTTAAGGTCCATAATTTGTTTTTTTCTGAACTCTTGCAGAAGAGTTGTTGATGACATCTTTTTTATTTAGTGTGCAGAGAATTGTTTTAATGAAGCACTGTCCATGCTCTGCCTCCCAACAGGCTCATAGATTTGCCCCTCCCTGGAGTCTTTGTCAGATTTTACAAGGTCATTCATTTATATTCTTAGCAGAGACTATATGATGCACTGAGGAAAGAGCAGAGAAGTAGGAGCTGTCCATGGAGGCTAATTCAGCAAGCATTTATTAAGCATTTACTATGTACCTGAAAGAAAAGGACTCTTCAGATGCCTCAGTGGATTGTACCGATCAATGACCTGGATTCTGGAAACTCTGACTAAGCCCTGGTAGATCTTAACCAAGATTACATGGGTGCCATCAATGGCTGTGGCTTTCATTGTAGTGTTAGCCAACCCAGATAAATGTAGAGAGGCTCATCATTCCCTTTAAACTTTAGGAAGTCCAGGACTTCTATAAACTTCATTTCCATTCTAATCCTTAGAATTATAGGTAGGGGAGTGAAGGTACAAATGAAAAACATGCATTAAGCGCCATATACTGCATGCCATATGTACCTGACTTAAATTGATCTGGATTCAAGTTCACCCCTGCCACCAACCAGCTGTGTGGTGTCTCACTAATTATATTTTTTGTGCCTCAATTGTAAAGTGAAATGATTGGACTATGGAATTTTAAGTCCAGGTTTATTTTGAAAGCTCAGTTGGTTAATGAAGTTCAGGAACCTCAGTTTTCTCATCTGCAAAATGGAGAAATAACTACTGCTTTATGGGAGCTATTGTGAAGATAAATGAGAACTGGTGCATGAAAGTGCAATGTCCCAGAAAAATCCTAGAATGGGATCCTGCCTAAGTGGTTTGTGGGTAGGCATGTAAGGAGGAAAGCAGGGATCACTAGGAACCAGTTTAAAGGGAATGATGAGTCTCTCCACTTTTATTTGGGCTGGTTAACCCTACAATGAAAGCCACAGCCATTGATGGGACCCATGTGATCTTGGCAAGACCTACCAGGGCTTAGTCAGAGCTTCCATAATCCAGGTCATCAATCTGTACAATCCACTGAGGCATCTGGAGTCCTTTTCTTTCAGGTACATAGTAAATGCAAGACATTTGACCAGGGTTTGGAGACCAGATTGGGAAATGGGAACTGAGTGAAAGCATAGGAGTGTGGCTCCATCATGGCCCTATTTCTTCCTGCCTTCTCCCTTTTATTAGTCTTGTGTGTATGTCTTCTCTCCCATCAGACAGAGAGCTATTCATGAGCAAGTTTAGCAGGCTTTTAGTGTCACAAAGCCCATAGTCATTACATAGGAAATGCTTTCTGGAAATGTACTGTAGGAGTGGCGAGAATTTGAAGCCAAAGGAGCTGATTTAAACCCTGTTTCTACCATGTATGACCTTGGAGAAAGCTTCCTCCCTCTTTGGGCTTCAGTTTAGTCTTCTGTCAAACGAGAGGGTTGGGCTAAATGATCTCTGTCTCTATGATCTTATGCCTGAGGATCAAGTGAGAAAATGTCTTAAGAAAACACCTTGACAGTTTATCATCTATAAAATGGGGATAATAATGGCCCCTACCTCTCAGGGCTGTTACCAGGATTAGATGAGATAAGAATTGTAAAGCACTTAGAACATTGTAAGTGCAACCAGGGTGCTATTTTTACTGAATGATAGAAAGTGGAACAGAGGCACAGAAGGTCATGGCCATCTCACCTCAGATGCAAAGTCTGCCTTCTCCATCATCCACCTGCCACCCTGAGAGTGTTTATTTTTCAAAAACTGATGGTAAAACTCCCACAAGTATTTTATGATTTCAAACATCAGATAGGGGAGGGAGGATTGCAGTATGTCTCCACGGTTATATAATGATGGAAAGAGTCATGGAGAGCTATTAAATGATAGTTATTAGCATTGCCCAAAAGCATCCTTGATCTCCTGAAAACAGTCCTGAAGCCAGCTTCTTGCTGAGGAGACGACTGAAAAATGAATAATGCTATTTGCCGTGTAGAGCTCATAATGGGGCTTGGGATGCAGAGGGGGGAAGGGAGAATGTGTCCATAATTAATATGAGCATCAATCTCTTGGATATGATGTTAGCAGCAGCCAATTCTCACTGAAATCCTTTGATTCACTTGGCCTCTGGAAATAACGTTGAGGGAGAAGGAGAGCAAACAATGACACATGCACCTGGCTTCTGTGGAGAGAACTGTGTATCTGTGAGGATGGGTAACAGCCCCAAATGGCAGATGTCGAGTGAACTGGGTGTTGGAAGCATCCAGAGGAAGCTGTGACAATAAAGAGAGACCGAGTCTGCCTCAAATGACTAGCATAGATCTAGCCTAGATGTGTCTGATGATTTAGATTAAGATTTAGGTAAATAATTAGGAGTTACTTTGCCCAACTTTATGCAAGTAAGTTTGATAATCTAAATGAAATGGAGGAATGTCTACAAAAATATAGATTGCCCAGGTTAACAGAAGAGGAAATAAATTATTTAAATAGCCCCATATTAGAAAAAGAAATAGAACAAGCTATTAACCAACTCCCTAAGAAAAAATCTCCAGGGCCAGATGGATTTACATGTGAATTCTACCAAACATTCAAAGAACAATTAATTCCAATACTATACAAACTATTCGAAAAAAATAGGGACAGAAGGTATACTACCAAATTCCTTCTATGATACCGATATGGTGCTGATAGCTAAACCAGGTAGGGTGAAAACAGAGAAGAAAACTATAGACCAATTTCATGTCATCTGCAAAGAATGATAATTTGGGTTCTTCATTACCTACTCTAATTCCTTTTATCTCTTTTTCTTCTCTTATTGCCAAAGCTAACATTTCTAATACAATATTAAATAGTAATGGTGACAGTGGGCAGCCTTGTTTCACTTCTGATCTTATTGGAAATGGTTCTAGTTTGTCTCCATTACATACGATGCTTGCTGATGGTTTTAAGTAGATGCTACTGATCATTTTAAGGAAAAGCCTATTTATTCCCATACTCTCTAGTGTTTTTAATAGGAATGGGTGTTGGATTTTACCAAATGCTTTTTCTGCATCTATTTAGATAATCATATGGTTTTTGTTTGTTTGGTTATTAATATAATTGATTATGCGGATAGTTTTCCTAATATTGAACCAGCCCTGCATTCCTGGTATAAATCCTACTTGGTCATAGTGTACTATCCTGGGGATGACTTTCTGTAATCTCATTGCTAATATCTTATTTAAGATTTTTGCATCAATATTCATTAGGGAAATTGATCTGGAACTCTTAATTGAACACCAGATAGGTAATTTTGATTATATTACATTAAAAAGTTTCTGTACAAACTAAACTAATGCAGACAAGATTAGGAGGGAAGCATCAAATTGGGAAATCATTTTTACCTTTAATGGTTCTGATAAAGGCCTCATTTCTAAAATATATAGAGAATTGTCTCATATTTATAAGAATTCAAGCCACTCTTCAATCGATAAATGGTCAAGGGATATGAACAGACAATTTTCAGATGATGAAATCAAAACATTTCGAGTCATATGAAAAGTTGCTCCAAATCACTATTGATCAGAGAAATGCACATTAAGACAACTCTGAGGTACCACTACACACCTGTCAGATTGGCTAAAATGACAGGAAAAGATAACGATGAATGCTGGAGGGGATGTGGGAAAGCTGGGACACTGATACATTGTTGGTGGAGCTGTGAACGGATCCAGCCATTCTGGAAAGCAATTTGGAGCTGTACTCAAAAAGTTATCAAACTTTGCATACCCTTTGACCCAGCAGTGTTTCTATTGGGCTTACATCCCAAAGAGACTTTAGAGGAGGAAAAGGGCCCCACATGTGCAGGAATGTTTGTGGCAGCCCTTTTTGTAGTGACTAGAAACTGGAAACTGAAGGGATGCCCATCAATTGGAGAGTGGCTAAATAAATGATGGTATATGAATGTCATGGAATATTATTGTTCTGTAAGAAACGACCAGCAAGATGATTTCAGAGAGACCTGGAGAGACTTGCATGAACTGATGCTGAGTGAAATGAGCAGAACCAGGAGATCATTATACACGGCAACGGCAATACTATATGATGATCAACTCTGATGGACGTGGCTCTCTGCAACAAAGAATTGTCTCAAACCAGTTCCAATTGTTCAGTGAAGAAAACCATATATACTCAGAGAGAGGAATGTGAAATGTGGACCACAACTTAAGATTTTCATGCTTTTTATTGATGTTTGCTTGCAGTGTGTTTCCTCTCTCTGATTTTTTTCTTGTAGATAGGATTTTTCTTGCACAACAACTTGTCAAGTATTTTATCATTATTAACATGTAACGGACTTCTGGCCATCTAGGGGAGGGGTGGGGACTGGGGGTAAAATTTGTAATGGAAAGCTTCGTAAAGATCAATACTGAGGAACTACCCATACATATGTTATACAAATAAAAAGCTTAAAAAAAGATTTAGGCAATTAAACATTTGTTGGGCACATACCATGTGTCAGAAACAAATACAGGTAGAAATATGTAATTGAAACAGATTCTTCTTTTTTCCAGATTTTCTTTTTTAAAATAATATTTTTCCCCAATACAAAGATAGTTTTCAACATTCACCTTTGCAACACCTTTTGTTTCACATTTTTCTCTCTCTCCTTCTCCCCTCCCCAGGACAGCAAGCAATCCAGTATAGGTTAAACATGTGTGATTCTTCTAAACGTATTTCCATATTGATTGTGTAAGAAAAATCAGATCAAAAGTGAAAAATATGAGAAACAAAGCAAGCAAACAAACAAAAACAATAAAGTTTTCACTGTTTCCCTCTGCTTTGATCCACATTCAGTTTCTATAGTTCTCTCTCTGAATGTGGATGGCACTCTCCATCACAAGTCTATTGGAATTGCCTTGAATCGCCTAATTATTGAAGAGCCAAGTCCATCACAGTTGATCATCACATAATCAACATCAATTTATTTAAGGACAGACTTTTCTTTTAAGATGCTTATATTTTACTAGTTAATGCAGCATATCTATTGGACAATAACAACTGATGTTTATATAGTACGTTTGTTTTGCAAAATATATACTGTGAAGTAGATGCTATTACTATATCCATTTTACAGAAGAAAACTGAAGTTGATAAAGATTGTGATTTGCCTAAAATCACACACCTTGTTCCCCCTCTTACCCTCTGCACAGGTTACCTCTCTCCTCCATTGCTAGAATGTCCCCTCCTTAATCTTGAGCACTTAGAACTTCTAATTTCCTCAAAATATCAGCTCTTATTTTTCCTAGATAATACCTTTTGTCCTTTTTCAGATGAGAATTCCTCTCTGTGAAATCTTTATTTATTTTGTATTATGACTTTGAATTGTAGATGCTCTTTTACCACTAGAACATAAACTTGAGATCAAAGAGCTCTTTGTTTGATTGTTTCCTCAGATCTTAGCACAAGACCTGTCACACAGTAGACCCTTTATAAATGATTATTGACTGACTAAGTCAGCATAGTGATGGGAGATCGAATAGTGTGTGTGTTGTTATTGTCCAGTCATTTCTATCACACCTGACTCTTGCTGTTCCCACGTATGGCAAAGATATTAAAGTGTTTTGCCATTTCCTTCTCCAGCTCATTTTATAGAAGAAGAAACTGAGACAAAGAGTCACAGAACAGTAGCCCAGAGAGACCATGGAAGGGAAATTCAGTTCCAGGAGCAGAATCTGATCTCAATTGCTATCCAGTCAAAAGGCAGGACAGTAAGATTGAGTGACCAGGCTCTTGGGACAGTGAGGGAACTTAGCCTAAATAACAACTCCTTTTTTCCCCTTCTCTTGCCCACTCAAGGAAAAAAAACAACTGTACCATACATACTTTTCCCCTCTGCTTTCCTTGCCTTCTTACCAAACACCCATCTCATGGAAGAAAAAGGCTCTGTCTCCTCACCTGTTTCACTCTCATAATCAGGTTATCTAGATTGCTTACGAAATATGGACAGCCTTTATTAATACAGTATGAACAGCTTGAAAAGGAAGATTCTTCTCTTGTAAAAAATAGGAGAAATTTCTGGCCAATGGAAAGCATATTCAAGTCAACAGACATTTATTGAAGTTACTCTATTTTGGGCACCATGTTCAATGCTGGGGACACAAGTACCATAAAAAAGACAGTCCCTGTCCTCAGTGAGCTTATATTCTAATGAGGGAATAAAATCCAGAAAAGGGAGCTGGAAAGTGGGAATGGAGTTTTAAAATAGGAGCTGGTGGTGAAGGCCTGGAAGCTGGAAGGTGAAGGTGAAGCAGAGCTGGGAAAAGAAAGGGATTTCCCTCAAAATGGAGCTTTCAACAGGAACTCACCATTTAGAGAAAGGAGTTTCAGGGAAAGACTGATATTTCGTGGTGAGGGCAACTGAGATATATTTTTGAAGTTGAAGTAAGAAAGAGAAAGAGATAGATACAGAAAAGACGACATAAACAAAGACAGAGATAGAGGCAGAGAATGAGAGATAGGAACTGAGATGGAGATAAAGAGACAAAGAAATAGACAAAGTTAGGCAGAGAGAGTATACCTATGTGTGTGCATTCATTTTCCATGTGCCTTTCAATATGCACATGCATCAAGAGGTCATGTTACCTGAGACCAAAAGAAATCCTCTCAATAGTAATCAATTATCTAATGTGTCCAAGGTCTAGTTTGATCCTTACAACAAATCAATCAAGCAGGTGCTATGATTCTTCCTATTGTACAGATCAAATAAAATGAGTCTGAGAGAGTTTAGTGACTTTGAATATACACATATTTCAGTCTATTTGAGGGTATTAGGAATACAGTAACATAAAGAAGGAGAGGTTTCTCCCTTTATTTTCAGAACAAAATCTAAACCCAAAAAACTCTGTGATCCTTGATGGATTTATTAAATGTTCGAAGTCATGTGTCCTACTGATGCAGTACTTGGTAGTTAAGTCTGACCCCCATATGATGGATTATCTGGGAGCTGTCCCAGTGTTATGTAATTCCCAATGGCTAATGTGATTATGGGTGTAATGTCACCCACAGTTTATAAGCAGAGTGATGAATGGGCTTTGCCCAAGGCCAGGACTATTGCTGAAAGCAGTGGGAGCCTTCTTTGCTGTCAGTAACTTGTGGAAGATCCTTTGGTTTATTAGTTTCAAACTCTATCCAGAACAACAAAATGTTCCTAGAGTCCCATAAAGAACCAATAGTCTGGACTATTAAATCAGCTGTCTTATAACCCCATACCATATTGGGCCAATCGGTGCCCACTGATCCTGGCTCCATGCACATAGAAATTCCCAGCGCCCTATTTGCTCTCAGCACATCTTAGCAGGATGTCTGGATAAGACAACACCTAGTAAAGAAGGCCATCCATATCAAAGACAGATCCTAGGCGAGCCCTTGCCCCAAAGTTAAAGGTGGAGACCTCTTCCCAGTATCCCAACAGTCATCAAACATGAAGATGCTCGATCAAACTGAGCCCTTGCAACCATTTGTGACAGAAACCCCGGCCACATATCTTCATCTTGGTCACAGTGAGAGACAGGGCTGTGTGGTGTTCAGAGCATGACACTAGGAATCAGCTGAATTCCGCTGTAGACGTTTACGACCTTTGGGAATGACTTTTTTCAAGACTCAGCTCAAATCTCACCTTCTGGGAGGAGACCTTTCCCCAGTATTCTTAAGTGTCAGGGACATTGCTTTCTGTTTAGTCTTATGGATACTGGCTCTTCTCAGCAATGTGGTAGTCCAAGACAATTTTAATTGTCTTGTGATGAAAAGTACCATCTACCTCTAGAGAAAGAACTATAGAAACTGAATGTGGATCAAGACATTATTTTCACTTTTTTGTTTTGTTTGTTTTTTATTTCTCATGTTTTCCCCTCATTGGTTTGATTTTTTTTCTTGCACAACATATTTGAAAATATGTTTAAAAGAACTGCACGTGTGTAACCCATATCAGATTGCTTGCTGTCTTATGGAAAGGGAAGGTGAGGAAGGGAGAGAGAAAAAAATTGCAACACAAAATCTTACAAAAATGAATGTTGAAATCTATTTTTACAAATATTTGTTAAAATAAAACACTATTATAGAAAAATATCGTCTCATTTGAACCTCACAATAATCTTGGGAGCTAAGTGCTATTCTTATTCCTGTTTTACTCTTGAGGAAACTGAGGCAGACAGATGGTAAGTGATTTGTCCAGAGTCAAATAACTATAGGCCAGATTTGAACTTAGGTCTTCTTGACTCCAGGCTCAGAGCTCTACCCTCCTTAACTGCTTTTGACAATCAGTCTTTTTGCATGCTATCTCCTACCTAAGACCCATCCTGGTCCTTTCAGTTGCTAATGTTCTCTCCTCAAAAATTACCTTATATTCTTTGTATTCATTTGGTATCTAGTTTTATCTAAACTTGTTGTTTTGCTCTAAGTAGGATAGAGTACTTAATAACTGCTTGTTGAAATAATGAATAGAACAATGAAAGGGCATTTGGTATCTCCCTGGAGCTGTCCAGCCCCTTTCTGCATGATTTTTCCCTTCCTCTCTCCTTAGCCTCTTATCCCATTTCATTTAGGAAAAAGTGTCCCCTTCTGAGTTCCAATTGCCATTTACTGACTCATCTGTCAGTCTCCTTCCCAATTTATGCATTGGGGACAATATTTCTAGCACCTTTGAGATTTCAATGGGATAGTAATTATAAAAGACTTTGAAAATGAAAAGTTTTCTGTAACAGTAAAGAAGTCTCATGTACATTCACTATTTAGTTTTTTTTTTTTTTGTTTCTCTCTCTCCTTCAGCAGTCTGAGATCTTTCTACTGGATCTGCCATCATCATGCCTGTATCAGGATAAGATTGGCACTATTTCACCTGCCTCTAAAGAAATACAATATCCTAGATCCCATTGGTTTATCCTGAGGCACTGCAGCACATGCTTCTCCAACTCATTCCGGGCAGAAGTTTGAATCTTGGCCAAATATCCACGGCCAGCCACTGAAGAAAGAACCTTAATGGCATGTTTAGAAAATAGAATGAATTCTTTCCCCTAATTTATTACCTTCTTAAATCTTTTTCAGGAATGAGCAGATTAGATCAATTAATCTATCAAGCAAATCATTACTGGGCTCCCATTATGTGCTCAGCATGTGTGCTTTCTAAGGGATACAGAAGGATGAGCATATGCTTTCTGGCTGGTCCTTATTTGGAGAGTGAGTTACTTGGTGTTGGAGCCCATGTCCTAACAAGCACAGCTCAGGCAGAAGGGGACATGGCACTTCCAGTATGGTATCATCCTACCAGTTGAGTTGGAGGAAGCCATGGCTATAAAATCCAGAAACTTTGAAGACACAAATTGAATCAGACAAATGAGCAGCTCCTGGACACTTCTTGTGCCAGTGATGAATTTCCTGGTTTCTGACTAGACCCTTGTTTGCTTATCCAGCCTCATTACCCCTTCCCTTCCACTTTGGATTTTGTGGGGCTAAAGTCATCCTGATATAAACTTGCTTTGGTTTATTGGTCCATATTTGTTTGTCTCTTAGTTGGTATCACTCCTTCTAACCCTGTTTTTGCCCTGAACATTAATGACCTTTCTCCAAGTCCTAGCATTGTCCCTAACACCATTATCTGAGGCTAGACACTTTAGGTTGGATATGCTATCATAAATCATACATTTCAATATGTCTACATTGCAAATCCCAGATCATAGTTGTTTTATCTCCAGAGTTATGTGCTTTCAGAAGGTAGAGAAATATAGCCCTGACTCCTATTACCCATGATCCGGGACGACCTCTAAGCCTTCTCTTTTTTCCAATCCAGTTTTTGTTTTGTCCAGACTAGTTAATCTAGTTTTGCTTTCTTAGTGTCATCTTTGTCTTTGCATAATACCTCACATCTTACCTCTACTACATTGCCAACTCTTATCATTTTTGCCTTCATAATCTTTGTCATATCTGCCCCCTTCTCTTTACTCAGCCAGTCTGCAGCCTGGCAACTGCTCTCATTATCTCTCCCTTGAACTATTGCAGACTTCATCTCCTCCTTTAGTCTTCCTGCAAATCTTTCCCCAATCCATTGTATTTTCCTCAGATCCACCAAAGTGGTTTTCCTAAGGCCCAGGTCTTACATATAATTCCCTTCTCCTCCTTCCTACCCATATCCAGTAAATACCAAAGAATCGCTATTAAATCTTGAATCAAATGTAAACTTTCTGTGGTACTGCAGGTGCTTCATTATTTCCTTTAAGAAGACTGACCTTTTGTTTCCCATCTCAATTTTTTACATTGGCTGTATCCATGCCTACAATGCTATTTCCTCCCTTCTCTTTCTCTTAAAAGAAAACCATGGTTTTCTTCAAGCCTCAGCTCAAGTACCACCAACCATGGCAGACCTTTTCCAGTTAGCTGATAATGTATTCCTTTCCAACATCACTTTGTTTTGTCTTTTATATTTTAGACATGACATATAAGTAGTTGTTTTCTCCATCAATAGAATCAGTCTTCTTGAGGGCAGGATCTTTCCTCCCCCATTTTTGTCTTCATTTTCCCATTTATTGGTGTAGTTTTTGACACATAAAATGTTTATTGGTTGATTGGTAGTATTATTAGACTGCCTCTTCAGTGATCTTTAAATCTGCCACTTGACTGCAACTATACATGAGTTCATCTGTGCCCTTTGGAGTTATTGACATCATGACTGAACTCAGCAACATGACCCCAGTACAACATCCTGGACATGCTTTTGGGCAATAGCTTTGGCCACCCTTTTGAATTTCCAACCAACTTATATTTTCAGGCAAGCTAAATTGTCTTTAATTATTAGGACAAGCTGCCCCATCCTTTTAGGGAACAGGGACTCAAAAGAAATCAGAAAGGGCCTCCTCAATGAAGCATGGAGAGATTTATTTGGTGGCTGAGCCTGAAGCCCTCCTTCAAGGTCATTCATGATGGTAAAGTTGAGTTCTGGCTTGTCAGAATCATGACCTCTTCGGTTCATGCTCTGCACTTTTTATGTGTTCAGTCACTCTCAGAACTCTATTCTTTCTTTGCCAATAGAAGGCAAGCTCTTTGAGGGATGATGAGCCTATCTGGGTTTTGTTTAGGCTTTGGTCCTTAGAATGGCTCTCTGCACACATAGGTAATCAGATGCTTGCTAGGTGGGCTTCCCCAGGTGTCCTCTCCTTCTGCCATACTGTGATGGAAGGAATGGCCCCTCAATGAGAGGAGGCTTGGAAAGAGTTTGGTTTTGTATCTCCTGAGAATCTTGTGAATTTTCTTTTATCCCCATTTCTAATCTCCTTATTTTGATCTCTTCTCACTGCTGTCTGCAAAACCCCCCTTTCTGGAAAAAAGCAAAATTAATGAATGTGTTTCATCTTCCTGAAGATTAGCGAAGATGAGAAGGGAGACCAATTTCATCCTGAGTTTCTTGACAGCTTCCTCCCATGGGAAAGAATAGGCTTTTGAGCCATTGTTGCTCCTCGTGCTGTTGTTCACAAGTGACTGCTTTCCAATTGGAAGAATATCTTCAGAGGAACTTGCTGCTAATTTCAGAAAATACCCTTCTCTTCCCATTTCCTTGACAGTAGGTGGAAGAACCCCAGACCAGAAAGGGCGATCTTTGTTATGGCCCATTTTAGGGTTCTATAGTCCTGATACCAAACCACTAAGCTTACAGACCAAAGATGGATTGAGCAAGTTAAAATGCCAGAAACTTAGAGGATGAGGAAGCAGTGTTGGAGAGTGGACTGAGCTTTGGGTCTGAATTTAGAAGGCCTAGCTTTAAATCTTGGTCCTGATGGCTTTGGGGAGGTAGTTTTATAGGTTGGAAAGGAAATATGATTTTGGAGTCAGCTCATAGGTCTCATCCATTCTGCTGTCCATTGCTTAGTTCCTGAGCCAAGATGATTTTCCTTCCCCAGAACTTCTACAAAGCATCCTAATGTTGCTATAGTTCAAAGTTCAGATTTGTATTCTAAATTGGCAGCCTAATGAGGTCAGTCAAGGCAAACAGCTCTTCAGGATTACCTTTGATTATCCAATTACCAATTTCATCCTGTGGAGTTCATTTCTAAGTTACTATGGGATCCCAGAATTACAGAATTACAGTTACTCAACCTCTGAGACTACTTGACCTAACCCATAACTGAATATAGATCTCTACTACAATATATCTGATATATGCTCCCCTATATATGTTCTACTTGGAGCTCTCCAACGTGGGTAAACCTATAACTTCCCAAAGTATCTCATAACACTCTGGGATATTTCTGACCATTAGGAATTTTTTTTTTCAAATCAAGCCTAAATCTTCCCTTTCTTAATTTTGCCTAAATGTTCTTGGCTTGCCCTTGATAATCAAGTAGAAATATTCTATCTCTCTTCTATGAGACCTTAATGGTGGCTCTCATGTTTCTCCTGAGGCATTTCTTCTCTGGGCTATACATCTCCAGGTGTTTCACCACTCATATGGCCATGGACATGAAATTCAAGACTTTCATCATCTTAGCTTTCCTCCATAGATACTCTATAACAAGCTTGAGGGACTGAAAACTCCAAAATTTAATGATTTAAGCTTCACTAAGATTTTGGAGATTCCCAGTACAAAGGCTTAGTGATGCATAATGGAAAATTCACCAGACCTGCCTTTCCTGTTTATTAGCTACATGATTATTATTATTATTTTTTTTGCTGAGGCAATTGAGGTTAAGTGACTTGCCCAGGGTCACACAACTAGGGAATGTTAATTGTCTGAGACCAGATTTGAACTCAGGTCCTCCTGACTCCAGGGCTTACATGATTATTTTGTTAAGTGATTTCATTTCTATGAACCTCAGTTCCCTCTCTTGTAAAATAAGGGTAATACTACTGTGAAACATTGTGTATTAAAATAAATAAAGCACAATAGAATTTCATGCAGAGGGAAGTACATGGAACTATAGTGAAGGGACCCGAGTTCAAATGCTGACTTGTCTGCTTATTCCCTGTGTTATCTCAGTCACATCACTTACCCATTTTAGGAATTAGTCTCTTTTTGGGTAAAATATGGATGTTGACTGAGATCAAATCTAAGCACCTTAATTCCAGCTCCAAATACTTTGATGTCTTCAGTCAGTCATAAACATTTCTTAAGTGCTCACAGTAATTTAGGTACTCTGCTAAATGCTGGGGATGCAAAGAAAGTCAAAGGACAGTCCTTACCCTTGAAAAGCTCACACTTTAGTGAAGACAGCAGCAAATGAATATTTACCAACAAGCTTTAGAGAGGGAAAATGGAATTAATTAACAGACAGAGGCCATTAGAAATAAGGATGGAAAAGACGTCCTTTAGAAGGTGGGATTTTAGTTGATTCTTAAAGGAAGTCAGGGAAGCAGAGATGGAGATGAGAAGGGAGAGCATTCTAGACATGGGGGGAAAGCCAGAGAAAGTTCCTGGAGTTGGAAAATGGAGTGGTTTTTGATTGTAGAACTGTTAGGAGACCAATCATTAAATTGAAGAGTCCATTGGGAGAGGGGGCAGATGCAAAATGTAAGAAGACTGGAAAAGTAAGAGGAAGCTAGGCTATAAAGGGTTTTGAATGCAAAGTAGAAAATTTGTTTTATTTGATCCCAGAGGTGATAGGAAACCAATGGAATTTATTGTGTATAGGGGAGGGTGACATGGCCAGACTGTTCTTTAGGAAAATCACTTATTACTTCTCCTGGGATATGATTTGTCTATGAATCATTAACTCATCTGATTAGAATTGAGTCATTATTGAGACCAAAGGAAACCTGGATCATTCAGCAAAAGGTTTTACTCCACTCCCAACTCTAGGAACATCTCTTCTACTGTCTTGCCAGTCCCCCAGCCCTACATTTTCCTTTCTCCCACCTTCTCCTTCAGTTGTGGAACACTGAATCATGAACCATGATAAATCAACTCTGTCATTTCCCTTGAATGAAGGGGAGCAGTCTAGAGCACTACACTCTAATTCACCATCCTAACAACTTTCCTAATCAGTGTTCCCTTCTCTGGCCATCATTTACATCAATGTGACATCTCTCCCATTAGAATATAAGTTCTTTGAGAACAGGGACTTTCTTTGCTTCTTATATTTGGCTCATAGACTTTAGCACAGTGAATTGCACTTAGTAACTGGTTACCAAAGGTTTTTTTTTTTTTCATTCATTCATCCACTCCTTCCCAGGACTTATCCATCCACTTGGGACCACTAGCTCCCCAATTCACATTTCTCTCTCAGCCTCTCTCACGTCACCACTGGCTAAACCTTGTCAATCTCAAAGACTCTCCTGTCTCCTCATGACTATTACCTTCATTCAGGCTTTCATTACTTCACGCCAATCATTATTTTCATTACAATCCATCTCCACAGCTACCAAGGTGATTTTTCTAAAGTGCAGTTGTGTTCAATAAACTCTACTGGCTTCCTGTTTATTACTTCTAGAATCAAATGCCAACATTTGGTTTGACATTTAAAACCCTGCACAGACTATCTTTTCAGACTTAGTATGAATTATCCCCATCATTCACTCTGCTCCAGCTGATCCAGCCTGTTTCCTGTTCCTCTCACACAGCGTTCCCTCTTCCATCTTGGATCCTTTGCCCCCGATGCCCAGAATGACTCTGTCTTCACTCCTCCTGCCTAGAATCCCTAGATTCTTATCAAATACCATTTCTGCAAGGGACCGCTCTTGATCTGCTCTCTCTACCAGCTTCTGGTGTCTCCCCCAATTGATTTTTATGTATTTTGTCCACATGTATGTAGAGGGAGGTTGATTTAAAGCACAATTCATGATGCTTGTATAGAAATGGGCTGGTCCTCTGGATTCCTATACACATATAGGAAAAGGTTATCTTTTAAAGAAAGTCAGCTGAAAAGGAGGGAAAGTTTGATTTGTGTCTTTGTCTCCCCCCCCCCCATTGGTCTGTCGGAAAGTAGACTGGGGAGAGAGTTCAGATGAATCCCTACAATCTAACTTTCTCCTAGAAAACTGGATTTGACCCCAGGTAGAATCCTGATGAAGATGCTCTTACTTATCTGCCCTGGCTTTGATGGACTCTCATTTTGTCACTGGAATGACTCCAAGCTATAAAAATGCAAATGGCCTTAATTCTGGGGACTGGAGATTGAATTCCACTCTTTGTTCTTTGGGTCCATTTCTGTGGGCGGCACATTTCCCAGGGCAGTGCATGTCTTAAAAACACAAATAAATGAATTAATTAAAATGAAAATTTAAACAAGAACTATAAGGTGGGGAGGGGTGTAAAGCTGTGAGCAAGAGGAAATCTGGCAGTCCCCGGGAAAGCTGTAAACTGCCTTTCCATCCTGTCTGCTCATGTTTGAAACTCAGCTGCCCAGGGACTTGGAAAGGTTGACAAATTACCCTATTGCTGGCTGAGTTTGGGATGGCTTTTGAAAGTCTCTACTATTCAGTCTTACACAGATCCCAGAGCATACTTGGGGCTCAGCCCCTTAAAACTGGCATCAAATAGCTCTCCATCAGCTTCCATTTCCAGGATTCGTGATGGGATGAACAATTCTCTATAGGATTTCCATTTCATAACACCCTTATGAGGACTGTTAGTCTTAATGTCTGCCTTCTCCCACTAAGCCCCAGATGATCTCGCCTCACTGAGTCTCCAGAGTCTGCTGCAATATAGACAGTTTATTGTCTGCTGGGGAGAAATACTGAGGAGTCCGTAGGGAGCTGTCCAGTGCTGCTGGCTGAGGGGAAGGCAAGGATGGAGTCACATGCTTGGCCAGGACTCAGACACATACACTCCAGCTCTTGTCTTCTTTTCTCCACCCAGCACTAGATCCTCCTGCCTGATCCTCAGTGCCCCTCTTGTTTCCCCCCCCCCCCCCCCGTTTGCTCAGTCTGTGAACTCTGATCTTGGTAACCACATCTGCTTTTTTTCTTTGTACTTCTTTCCAAAGCCTAGAGAGAATGGCTAGCCACTGGATGAGAACCTTCAGACCATAACTTTTGGGCCCTTCGGCTTTGGTCCTCCAAACCTGTCCCTCCAGACCTGTAGTCCACTGTAATATGGTTCTAGTTCCTGCTGGGATCCAGGAAACTGGACATCTGCATGTAAGAGATCAAATTCCACCCAGGCATCAAGATCCTTCTCTGTACCTTAGTTTTTTTCTATAAAATCAGGTACCTTGATTAGGGGATCTTTCATGTCCTTCCAAGTCTGATAATCCATGTTTTCTGTTCAAGGTCTCATCTTGCCCTGGTGTCCCATGTTCTATGTTCTAGAGTCCCTTTCCCCCAGTTTTGATTGTATTCTTTTCTAACCTTTCTTCCATCTATGATATTTTCTATACCATGCTTTGGTATGCTTGTCAACTCTTGTATCCTATATCTATGTTCTAAAGTTCCTCTGAGCTCTGACAAGGGATGTTCTGAGAACCTCCTAGCTCTGACATCCTTATTCTGAGGCTCTTTCCAACTCTGATGTTTTTTGTTCTCAGGTCTCTCCTAAATCTAGCATTTTCTGTTATGAAGTCCCTCCAAACTCTGACCGTCTCTGGTTTGTTGTGAGATAATCTCCAGCTTGACAGTCTCTTTCTCTATGCCAGACTGCATCTTTTCTGGTTCATGACTTTGGAGTTTATCTCAGTATGTAGGACTCTTTGCATCTCTTGAGAAAATGGAGGGGATTAATGTCAAATGTTCTGGTACTTGATCCAGATGCATTAATTTACAGCACTGATTCTCAAATATTTTTGCCTCAAGATCCCTTTATACTCTTAAAATTGTTAAAGACCCCCAAATGCTCTATTTATGTGCATTATAGCTATCAGTTTTTAAAGTACTAGAAAAATATTATTACAAAAATAGAAAAATTATTAGAAAAATTTGACTTTATGGACTCTCTGAGAAAATCTCAAAGACCTCAAGATGTCCCCCCAAAAGTACACACATTTTATTGGCCCATAACTTGCTAATTTCTTTTCTTATTCAGAAAATAAGCAAAGCAATTATTGTGTCAAAATGAGTAGAGATGTTGGAAGAATACACATTTTGGAGGACTGTGTGTATGAGTTTATGATACTGTACTCCCGATCTGAAAGACCAAAGTTCTGATTGTGCCTGGGATACTTTTTAAGCACACATGCACACATATACATCTGTGTATATGCTCACATATTTATATACTTTTATGTGGATTTGTGCCTGTGAATGCCCAGATATATACCCATATGCATGGCTACATAACATGTAAATGGAAGAGAGAGCTTGATTAGCAGCATTTGAGTAGAGACTCTCCAAGAAGAGAACCCATGGATACCCAGATGAGAACCTGGGACACTCCACAGTTCCAAGGCTCCTGGCCTGTCTCTGAGAGTTGGGGCTCACATGCTGACTGCCACTCACTCCCTGGGCAGAGCTCAGGCCAGTGGGTCTTTAGCTCTCTCTGGGCTTCAGGTTCCTCCCCATAAAGAATGGAGCTCTTGATCTAGCCAATCCCTCAGGCTCCTGCCAGCCACAAGACCCTTAAATTTACTCACCACACACAGCTCTGGATGATCCTGGACTGCTAAGGAGCCTTCAGATGGCAGACTTCACTTTCTGGCCTTGGGAGAATGAGCTTCTTGAAAGCCCTTGTCAGATAAGGTTTAGCCGGAGCAAATGTGTTTTCTGTGAGCTGGACAGAGTGATTGAAACTCTGAAAAACCCAAATTGAATTCTGTCTAAAATCTGAAGTCATTTCATTGGCCAAACAAACTCTGCCTGATGCTTCCCTTTTCCCCCCAAAACCAGTTGTGGTAATATAGAATTCTCATTTCCTGTAGTTCTATAGAGAATTTGGAGAGAACTTCCTAATCTGAAGCTCCAACACTCAGGAAGCTGGAGGACAGTGCCCAAAAAAGAAAGCCCCGGGGGGAGGATAGAAGGGGAGGAAGAAGGCAAAGCAGGACAGGGCAATATAACTGCAGTCTCCCCCAGAGACTCTGTCTGCCTGCCTGGGGCAGCTGGCAAAGTCAAATACACAAAATTAAACATTGACAAATAAAAGCAAAATCTAACCAAGTGAAAGACAGCAGGATAATGGATGTTAGCAGGCACCTTGGATGATGGGGACCATATACGGAGATGAGCTCTGAGCTCTCTGACAGTCTGTACCAAACCAGAACAAGACCTT
The DNA here is from genome assembly GCA_023553655.1 of Myrmecobius fasciatus. Classification (NCBI taxonomy): domain Eukaryota; kingdom Metazoa; phylum Chordata; class Mammalia; order Dasyuromorphia; family Myrmecobiidae; genus Myrmecobius; species Myrmecobius fasciatus. Next base: position 90,751 of record JAJPUD010007119.1, read on the forward strand.
ACATGAAGCTCTTGTTTCCTGATAGAAGGAGGTAGAAATAATCTGGCTGGATAATCTGTCTCCTGACGCTCTTTAAACATGAGTCTTTGTACTAGGTACCCAAAAGACATTGTCTTCATTTGTACTTTAACCAATCCAATGGGGAAGAGATATGCCCATGGTCCCACAGGCAGCCAGTTTCAGGGGCAGGCTGCAAACTTAAAGTCACAAACTCCTGCCCTAGGGCTCTTTCTACCATGATGGGTTGTGCCCTAGGTGGCCCTGGATAAAAGACTGAGGATAGGAAGGGATCCATTCCCATGTTGGATACTAAAGAGCTGGGCAAGTCATTTAACCTCAGTTTCCTCATTTGTAAAATATGAATAATAATAACATTGACCTCCCAGGGTTGTTGTGAGGGCCAAATAAGGTCATATTTGCAACATGCTTGACCGGGTAGCTGAAACACAAACTTTTTAAGCAGATTGAGTGTTGAGGAAAGTAGGGAGAGCATTGTTCTCTCAGGTACCTTCCAGTTAGCATTTCTTAGATCCTTTGATGGGCCCAGAATCCCTCACCAGGCAGTTGCCCAGCTGGGATTCCTACCAGGTTTTCTGAATTTCTCTCCCTAGCTGGCCTGGTACAAAGGCAATTTAAAATAGGCAGACTTAAAAGTCAGAAGAAAAAAGAAAGATGCCTAGAGGAGCCTTTAGGGGCTGTAAGGGGATAAAAGGATTGGGAAACTCAGGGTACCGAAGGGCCTGAAGTCAGTGACAAACTCTTCCAAACAGATCAAAAACATCTCCCTGAGCATCTCTCAGCAAGCCTGGATGATGATTGGCTGGGGATGTCATGGTAAGATGGGGATGTCATGGAGATGGAAATACATGAGGGGGGAAGAGGATGTCATGGGGGATGCTTAAGTTACTCAAGGTCATTTCTGGTAATTCTTAGGTCCTTCTGGATTGAAGACCCTGAGCTTCTAATTAGGCAGTAATTCATCAGGTAATGCTAAAGATGATTCAAAAACAATTCTGATTCACTCAGATTCAAAGGTAGCAATACTAAGGAGCCTAGGAAGACCGACTTAAAGTCAGAATGGGCCTTAAAAGCCAATCAGTCTAATTATTTTATTTCACACACAGGTAAACAGGCCCATTGACTCATCTGAGGTTTCCTTGATGATTGACCTGAAATAACAAGCTCTTTCTGCTTTTCTATGAAGGGAAGGGATGTTTTAATTATGATCACTTAGAGGAACTTCTTCAAATCACTGTTTTTTTTTTACAGGTTTTATTTTCAAAACATATACATGTGTTTTCAACATTCACTCTTACAAAACCTTGTATTCCAATTTTTTCTTCCTCCTTTCCTCCCCTAGATGTCAAGTAATCTAATATATGTTGAACATGAGCAGTTTTGCTATATTTATTTCCACAAATATCATGCTGCACAAGAAAAATCAGACGAAAAAGGAAAAAAATGAGAAAGAAAACAAAAGCAAGCAAACAGTAACAAAAAAGTGAAAATACTATGTTGTAATCCAGTCCCCACAGTTCTCTGTCTGGGTGCATATGGCTCTTTCCATCACAAGACCATTGGAAATGGGCTGAATCACCTCGCTTTTGAAAAAAACCCATGTCTGTCAGAATTGATCATCATATAATCTTGATGTTACCATGCATACTGATATCCTGGTTCTACTCACTTCACTTAGCATCAGTTCATGTCAGTCTCTCCAGAAACCATCCTTCTGATTGTTTTTTACAAAACAATAATATTCCTTAACATTTATAGGACATGACTTATTCAGCCATTCTCCAACTGATGGGCATCCACTGTTTCCAGTTCCTTGCCACTACAAAAAAGAACTGCTACAAACATTTTTGCACAAGTGGGTACCTTTCCTTTTTTATGATCTCTTTGGGATATAGGCCCAGTAGTGTCACTGCTGGATCAAAGGTATGCAGAGTTTGATAACTTTTGGGGCATAGGTTCATATCGCACTTCAGAATGGGTGAATCAGTTCACAACTCCAATAACAATGCATTAGTGTCTCAGTTTTCCCACATCCCCTGCAACATTCATCATTATATTTTCCTGTCATCTTAGCCAATCTGAGAAGTATGTATTGCTACCTCAGAGTTGCCATAATCTGCATTTCTCTGATTTTTTTTCATATGACTAGAAATGGTTTTGATTTCTTCATCTGAAAATTGCCTGTTCATATCCTTTGACCATTTATCAATTGGAGAATGGCTTGCATTAAAAATGAGTCAACTCTCTATATATTTTAGAAATGAGGCTTTTATCAGAACCCTTGGATATAAAATTTTTTCCCACATTACTGCTTCCCTTCTAATCTTAGCTGCATTGTTTTTTTGTACAAAGCCTTTTAAATTTAATATAATCAGAATTTCCATTTTGCATTTCATAATGTTCTCTAGTTCTTCTTTAGGCATAAATTCCTCCCTTCTCCACAGATCTGAGAGGTAGACTATCCTTTGGTTTTCTAATTTGCTTATAAAGTATCACTTTTTTATGTCCAAATCATGAACCCATATTTATCTTATCTTGGGAAAGGTGTTAGGTATGCGTCAATGCCTAGTTTCTGCCATACTATTTTCCAATTTTTCCAGCAATTTTTGTCAAATAGTTTCTTCTTCATTGGCAGAAAGTTCACCTTTTTCATTTTTGATACTAATAATTGGATTTTCTTCTTTTCTTTTTCTAGTCAAACTAATTAAAGATTTATATATGTTTTATTTTGTTGTTTTTTCATAAAACCAACTCTTAATTTTGTTTATTGGTTCAATAGTTTGTTTTTTACTTTTAGCTGTATTAATCTCCCCTTTTATTTTCAGAATTTCAAATTGGCACTTAAGATGGGGGGGGTTAATTTGTTCTTTTTCTAGATTTTTTAGTTGGATGTCCAATTTATTGATTTTCTCCTTTATTTTATGCAGATAACATCTAGAGATATCTTTCTTTATCTTTAGATATCTTTATCTTATCTTTAGATATCTAAACTTTCTCTACAAATTGTTTTGGCTGCATCCCATAAATTTTGATATGTTGTCTCATTATTGTCATTCTTTTGGATGAAATGATCAATTGTGTCTATGAATTATTATTTCACCACTCATTCTTTAGTATTAGATTATTTACTTTCCAATACATATTTTTCCTACTTTCCCTGGCCCTTTATTTCATGTATTTTTATTGCAATATGATCTGAAAAAGATCTATTTACTAGTTCTGTCTTTCTGCATTTGATTTTGAGATTTTTATGTCCTAATACATGGTTAATTTTGTGTAAGTTCCATGTATTGTCAAAATAAAAATATATTCCTTTCTTTCTCCACTCAATTTTCTCCAAATTTCTATCATGTCTAACTTTTCTAAAATTCTATTTACCTCCTTAATTTCTTTCTTATTTATTTTGTGATTCAATTTATCTAGTTCAGAGAGCAAGGTTGAGATCCCTCACTAGTATAGTTTTGTTGTCTAATTCTTCTTGCAGCTCTCTTAACTTCTCCTCTAGGAATTTGGATGCTATACCATTTGGCGCATATGTTTGATATTTATATTACTTCATTATCTATGGTACCCTTTAGCAAAATATAGTTTCTTTCCTTATCTCTTTTAATTGGATCTATGTTGCTTTTGCTTGACCTGAGATCAGAATGGCTACCCCTGCTTTATTTTTTTTTTTACTTCAGCTGATGTATAATAGATTCTTCTCCAGCCTGTTATCTTTATATGTACCATTCTGCTTTAAATGTGCTTCTTTTAATCTCCCCTTTTATTTTCAGAATTTGTAGGGTTCTGGCTTTTAATCAAGTCTATTATCAGCTTCCATTTTATGGGAGAGCTCATCCCATTCACATTCACAGTTAAAATAACTAATTCTATATTTCTCACCATCTTATTTTTTTAATCAATTTATGATTTTCTCTTTCCTTTCCCCTTTCCCTCCTCCCCAGTGTTTTGCTTCTGACCACTACCTCCCTCAAACAGCCATCGCCTTTTACAGCCCCTCTTCCTTTATTATCCCATTCTCCTTCTACTTCTGTTCTCCCTTCTATTTACCTCCCTTTTCCTTTCTTCTTTCCCTTTCTGCTTCCAGGAGTGAGACAATTTTCTCTATGAAACCAAATATGTCTGATACTCTCTTTGAGTCAAATTTAATGAGATTGAAGCTTGTACAATGCTCATCTCCTTAACTTTTCCCCCTCAATTGTAATAGATCTTTCTTTCCTCTTCATGAGATGTAATTTACCCCATTGTACTTCCCCTTTCTTCTTCTAGTACAATTCCTTTCCCACCACTAGTTTTTTATATCATCTCAACAAAGTCAAATTATACCTACCCCTTCTAAGTATACCCCTAACAAAGAGACAGTTCTCAAGAATTAAACATCATCTTCCTGTATAGGGATGCAAATTTTTTAACTTTTAAAAAACATTTTTTTAAAAAAAAATTCTTTCTTTTTTAATTCTTGAGAACTGTCTCTTTGTTGGGGGTAAGTTTTTTTCTATTTTGTTCTTCTCTTCATCAAAAAATAAATGAAAAACCCCTATTTCACTGAATGTCCATCTTTTTCCTGAAAGATAATGCTTAACCTTGCTGGATGGTTGATTCTTGGCTGTAATCCAATCCTCTTTGCCGTCTAGAATATAATATGCTGAGCCCTTCAAGCTCTTAGATCCTGGGTAATCCTGATTGTGGCTCCTTGATATTTGAATTGCTTCTTTATGGCTGCTTGCAGTAATTTCTCTTTGGTGTGATAATTCTGAAATTTAGCTATGATATTCCTTGGAGCCTTAATTTTGAGGTCTCTTTCAGGAGATGATTGGTGAATTCTTTCAGTGACTCTGATTCTAGGACATCAGGGTAGTTTTCCTTGATGATTTCTTGAAAGATATTTTCTAGTCTTTTTTTTTTTTTTCCATCATGCTTTTCAGGTAGTCCAATAATTATTGGCTTGTGTCTCATGGATCTATTTTACAGGTCAGTTATTTTTCCAATGGCGTATTTTAAATTTTCTTCTATTTTTTTTGTTTTGTTTTGTTGTACTGGTTCTTGATGTCTCATTGAGTCATTCACTTCCATTCGTTCAATTGCACTTTTTAATGAATTATTTTCTTCATTAGCTTTTTAAAAAAATCTCCTTTTACATTTGGCCAATCAAACTTTTAAGCAAATTGTTTTGTTTATTGGATTTTTTTCCACTTTGCAAATCATGTTTTTCAAGGAGTTTTATTTTTCCATTTCATCAACTATTTCTTAAGGAGTTATGTGTTTTTTTTCCATTTTACTGAATTTATTTTTAAAGGAATTTTCTTCAGATATTTTCTTGGTTTTCTCTTCCAAATGCTATTGCAAAGTTCTGATTCCCCCCAGGTCTCCTGGCTAAAAAACACCGTTTCCTAGCCCTGCCTTCACTCATTCTCAGGAGCTGATTCGAGGACCTTATAGGGTCTGTATGTGGAAGGAATGGAGGTTGGGACAGCTTCACGATGCAGTGATTATGATGGATTCATAATGATTGTCCTTTAAAACCTGCCAGTGTGTATCCATTCCCTGGTTTCTGGTAAATAGACTACATGCTGTAGATTCTGGAATGGAGGCAAAGCACAGGGAGTCTCCAAGGGGGATATTCTTAGGGTTATAATGAACAAGAAAAAGAACATGATTGTTTAGTGCCTGGACTCTCTCCTGCCCGAGACATGTAATCTCAGTGTGATCCCCATTCACCATTCTAGTCCAATGCTCTGCATGGAGGGGAGTTGCTGAGACAGTTTTTGCTTCTGTGCATTTATATCATCCCATCACTGTAATATCAATTTAGAGTGGGAAGGAATGTGGACCTAGCTAGTCCAACTCCTTCACTTTACAGATGGCACACTGAGACCTGAAAAGGTTAACTACCTCTCCCAGAGTCACACATAGTTAAGGTTAAAGTTGGCAAGCCAAGATTTCAGTCTATATTCTCTCTCTGTCAAGGAAGTCTCTTTCCATGGCAGCCCACCATCTTCAGTGGCAATTCTTTGCAGAGCTAGCCTTCCAATCCAATCTGGATCATTTATTAAGCACCCAGAGTGTGTGAGTAATGGATCTGGGATCTTTTCAATTTGGAAGCCCCCTGCAATGATGCAGAATGCATGGCACCTTGCCTTTGTACTTCTTGTGTACTTCCTCTCCTCCACCTTCAACATATTCATTACAAGAGAGAGAGAGAGAGA
>JAJPUD010007119.1:96987-114322 GCA_023553655.1 Myrmecobius fasciatus
AGAGAGAGACAGAGAGACAGAGAGAGGAGGGAGAGAGGGAGAGAGAGGGAGAGAGACAGAGAGAGAGGGAGATTTTGACTATTACAAATATCCAAATAAACTATAAAGGATATAGGAAGCAAGATGCTATCTGCATTAAATATAGAAGTGATAGAAGTGATAAATAAGTATGTGTAGAATGATTACATACACACACATGCAAGAGAGACAGAGAGACACAGAGAGAGATAAGACAGAGATGGAAAGACAGAGAGACAGAAGCCATCTCTAAGATGATGAGAGGGGAGAAAGAAAAAAAGGGAAAAAAGAAATAAATTGTCATGATAGCTTTATTATATATTCAAAAGGAATAGCAAGTTGTTCATAATAGATTTGCAGTTTCCTGTGAAATCATTTTTTTATTATAGCATATAATGAAAATGCTTGTTTCATCCCATAAAATAAAAATAAAATAAAGAAAAATTAAAGAAAAAATTTTAAAATGCTGACTCATGCTCTAATTAGGTATGGACTCAGGGTAAATAATTTTAATTTCCATGAGCCTCGGTTTGTTTTTGCCTTTGAATCTCTAGCACCTAGAACATTGCCTAGCACACAGTTGGGTTTTAATATGGTTTTGATTCATGGTTTGATTCTATGGATAGGAAAGTAAGGCTAAGTGAGATGAGGGAATTTGAACTATAGCATATAGCTAGCAAAAAATACAGGTGGAATGAAAAGTAAGGCCGGCTGTCAGTGGCTGACTATGAAATATTGATCTTTTTTGGAAGAGCTGTGGGCCAGGACTCTATTGCAGAGCAAAGCCATCTCTCTATCAATGAGCAAAGCCATCCCTCTAGACTAACTGGAGGAACCTGAACTTGAAAGTCATTTGATCAGGAAAAGCCAGCTAGAGCCACAGATAAGGCCAGTTATTCTGAAGGACAATATCTGCTATATCTTAAGCACTTAATAAAGGGTTGTTGGCTTGTAGATTAGAAGGAGAGGAGTGGAAAGGAAGAATCTTGTTAGTATGTTATTGCAGTGCTCCTTTTTATAGTCTATACTGATGGGTGTCCACTAGTAGGGAGACTCAATGAACAAATTGTGACAATCTAACAATGGAATATCACCTTACCCTGGGAAATGATGACCACAAAGCATGTAAAGACACAAAGGAAGACTGAGATTGATGAAGAATGATGCCAGAAGAATTTAGAACACAACAAAAACACTGGGCTGCTATTCATTTTTTATTATGGAATCCTTCCATGATGTATAGTTTATAATATATTTCAAGGCCTAACCCTCCTAAAAAAACCTTCCTCTCAGCATTGTTGAGAGAATAAAATAGGATATTTAGAAAAGACAGCACAGTGTGTGACACAGAGCAACTGTTTAATCAATGCTTGTTTCCCCCATCTTTCTTCTTTTTTAAAAAAAATATTTTCAATTCATAGGACAAAAAAGCATTTCCATAAACCTTCCCTTTTAAAGTATATTTAAAGTTTTTTTCTTTTAACCTTCCTTCATTCCTCTATCCCTCTTTCTCTCTCTCCCTTCCTCCCTCTCTTCCTTCCTTTCTTCTTTCTTTCCTTTCTTCCTTTCTTCCTTCCTTCCTACCCTTCTTTTATCCTTCCTTCCTTCCCTTCTTTTTTCCTTCCCTCTCTCCCTCCTTTCTTTCTTCCCTCTCTCCCTCCTTCCTCCCCTCTCTCCATCCTTTCTTTCTTTCTTTGTTCCTTTCTTTCTTTCTTTCTTTTTTCTTTCTTTCTTTCCTTTTCTTTCTTTCTACAAAAGAAAACATTATTTGGGAGAGAGATGATGTCACTAAACCAATATTTTTGGTAAATAGTCTTTAAAATAATGAAGACAGCCTATCAGCCTTCAGCAAAAGCACCTTCATCTCTCTGTCACTCTGTCAGAATTAATGGCTTCCTGGTGAGCTTTGTCAGTTCTAAGCTTGGCCTCCAGAGGTTTATGGGAGAAAGCTATCACTTAGGCTGACGATTAAGTCATATTTCTTCATTTGATGGCTAAGATATAGATTATTTTCTTAAATGATAATTCAAGAGACCTTTCATCAACCATCATTTAAGATGGAAAATAGAGCTAGATGATTCACTGTCTCTCCATATAATAAGAGCACAGATTTAGAAGACAATTTGAATTCACGTAGTTGATACCCCTTCATTTAACAGAGGAAGAAGCTGGGGCTTATAAGTTCACATGACTTTTTCAAGGTCACAGGATGGGATGGAGAAGAAAAAAGATTCAATCCTGACACCCCTAAGTGAAAATTTTTGAGCGACAGCACATCGCCTACCAGAGATATTAATGGATTGACGGTACGCAGAATAGATAGCTGGGTCCCAAAGGCTAGATACAGTCTCCAGAATTGAGTAAAAGGGAGAAGTCAAATCAATACACATTTATTATGCTCCTACCATGTACCAGGCATTACATAGAGAACTATGGATACATAGAAATGAAAAAAGGATAAATTGGAGACAATCTCAGAGGGAAGGCATTAAACATAAGGAGAAAGAGGAAAGTTGTCTTGCAGGAGGCAGGATGTTATCCGAGTCTTGAAGAAAGCCAAGAGGCAGAAATTAAGAGGGAGAGAGATCCATTTATAGGAAGCACATCAGGTGACTGGGGAATGTCTGGGTGGAAGAAGGGGTTAATAGGACATGGCAGCAGACAACAGATGACTCTTGGTGGAAAATGGGAGCTTGCCATTAGCTGGTTAGGGTTTGGACTAGGGAGAGTGCTGTGATCTGTAGCACAGGATTCTGATAGAAGCAGAAGCTCCTAATAACCGAGAGTTAAAACCCACTATTCAGTGGGGCTGGGATTCTAGATTTAAGAACTGAGGAGCATAAAAGCAGCATCGTAATTGGGGAGAAGTACAAGATGAGCACTTAGGGTATGATAGCTGTCTTCCAACATTTGAAGGATTGTCACAGGGAAGACGAATTCACATTTTGTGTTTGGCCCTGGACGACCAAAATAGATGACATGGCAGGGGCCGGGGGAAAGTTGCAGAGAGGTGGTTTTAAGGTTGTTATAAGGAAACAATTCACAATATTCAGACATAAATGAAAGCATAATGGGATTACCTTATAAGGTAGTGAGTTGCCCATTAATAAAGATCTCCAAGTAAATGTTGGATGTTTCTCATTGGTGAGATTTATTTTTAGTTGTGATTTGAGTTAGATAATTTCTGAGTTCCTTTCTAACTTTGTAATGCTGGTCACAAGGGCTTATTGTGGGGAGGATCCCATGAGGTGAGGGTAAAAAGTGGGAAGTGGCCTACCTCAGAGAAATGGGGTTCCTGGGAGCCACACTGAGCATTCTAACACATTATAACATGAATGGTTAATTCATTCACCGTGCTTGAGTTTTGTTCTTCTCTACAACTTTCTTTCCCCAGAGAATGCTGTCTCTCCCAGGGCTAGCCACTGACAAATTGAAATTTTCTTTCACGCAGCTTCGGGGGGTTCATAAAAATAATGTGGGCTGAAATTTTATGTGGAAGAACATTTCAAATCATGGCCTTGCCTGACGCTAAATTTAGCCTTTAAATAACATCTCTGCCTCTGGACGGCAGGGCTTTTGAACTGCTTTTCAAAGCATTTAAGGAGGAGGCGGGAGCTGGAGGAGAAGTGCTGATTAGGAAGCAGTTTCCATTTGGTCTGCAGGTTACATTGCCCTGTCCTTTGGCAATTTAAGATCAGAGAATCACAGACTTCAAGGAGCTAGAGGAGACCAGCTATGAATCTAGTCCAACTCTTTTATTTGAACAAGAAGGAAACTGAGGCCCAGAGAAGAAAAGAACCTAGCCCTGGGTCACTTAGAGAGCTTTCACAAGAACAGCTTCTCCCACTGTCCAGTTCTCTCTTTTTGAAAGAGCTCTTCCATTAGCATCTGCCTGCCTCCAGGAAGTCACAGCATATGGAACTCTGAAATGGCCATCATTAAAAACAAAAATTCTTTTCAAGTAGACCACTGTTACCAAGTTTCTATTAAAATCTCATTTCCATTGCCTACAGCTCAATTTTGACTTGTCTTGATGTAAAACAGCCTCCTCCAGTCAAGGTCCATTATTTGACTCTGGGGAAATGAAAACACCCTGTCTGATAATTAGCAACAGCCAGTGATGGCAGAGGCAGACTGGCCAGCTCATGAACTTTCTAGATCTTATCTCTTTGAGCACTAGGGACCCATAGTACATTCAATAGACAAGCACTTCCTAATGAAACACCTCTTGTGTGCCCAGGTCAGGTAGGTGGATAGAACACTGGGTTTGGAATAAGGAAGAGACTTACCAACTGTGTAACTCCGGGCAAGTCACTTTACTCTATTTGCCTCAGTTTCCTCATCCTCATCTGGAGGCTGATGAGCCTCCAGCTCATCAATGAGCTGGAAAAAGAAATAGCAAACTATTCCAATGACTTTACCAAGAAAATCCTAAATGACAACATGAAGCATCTGACAAGACAAAACAACAAGGAAGGAAACTGTGTAGTCAGAGGATATGTATGAATCCATAATGTTGTTATGATTTCAAAAAATAAAGGGTAAAGAAACAGGGATCCACTGGGAGAAGGGAAAGAAGATGTAGAATGGTAAAGCATGTTCTCACATTATGGAGGTACACAAGAAAGAGCTTTTACAGGAGAGAGGAAATTGAATGGGACTGATGGGACTGGCAGGCAATGTCTGAATCCCATTCTCATTGGAATTGGTTCCAAGAGGAATATATGTATGGGGGGAGAGAGAGAGAGAGAGAAAGAGAGAGAGAGAGAGGAGAGAGAGACAGAGACAGAGACAGAGAGAGACAGAGACAGACAGACACAGAGAGAGAGACAGACAGACACAGAGACACAAAGACAGAGAATGAATGAATGAAAATACATGTATATACTCAAATATACCCATTTGAGTATCTAAATCTACCTTACCCAACAGGGTAATAGCAGGACAAAAAGATGAGACATAGGGCAGGGGAATGATGAATGGGAGGACAGATTAAGAAAAGTAATGATTTGAAACAAACAGATTCTTGAGGGATAGGTTAAAAAAGAGAAAAGGATGAACAGGAAAAAATAGAATGGAGGAAAATACACAGGAATGATGAGCTAATCCATAAAATGGAAGCAAATAACAAAATTGATTGGAAACCAGAATCCAGCAATTTATTATTTATAAAATAGATGCTTGAAACAGAAATGCACACACACACACACACACACAAAGTTTAAATAAAAATCTGGAGCAGAATCTATTATGTTTCAGCTGAAGTAAAAAGAAAAGCAGAGGGAGCAATCATAATCTCAGACAAAGCAAAAGCAAAATAGACATGATAAAAGACATACTCAGGAAAACTACATTTTGCCAAAAGTTACTATCGACAATGAAGGAATATAAAAAAATTGCAGCAATGTTTTCTGATTAGTTTCTCACTTCTCAAATATATAGGGAATTGAGCCAAACTTATAAAATGCAATCCATTCCCCAATTAGTAAATGGTCAAAGGATATGAACAGATCATTTTCAGATGAAGAAATCCAAGTTACCTATAGTTATGTGAAAAACACTCTAAATCACTAATGATTAGAGAAAATAAAATTAAAACAACTTCAAGGTACTACGTTATCCACATTAGAAAAGAAAAATGCTGAAAAGAATTGCGGAAAATAAATATACTAGTGAACTGTTGGTGGGAATGTGAATTAGTCCAATTATTCTAAAATAATATTTGGAACTATGTCCAAAGACCTTAAAACTGTACATATCCTTTAACTTAATAATACTACTACTAAGTTTGTATCCCCAAAAATTAAAAGGAAAAGGGAAATGATTTATGTTTCCAAATATACATATGGATTTTTTGTGTCATTAAAGAGTTAGCATTTGAGAGACTGCCAATCAGCTGGGGAATGGCTGAACATGTTGTGGAATATGATTGTGACAGAAGGCTATCAGGCTATAAAAAATAGATGGAGGTCTGGAAAGAAAAACATGACAGGACCTATATGAACTGATGTAAAATGAAGTGGGAAGAACCAGAAAATTTCTGTGTTGTAGTGATGATCATTGTGAAAGACTTGGCTACTCTGCTGCATATAATGATTCAATTCAATTGCAAAGGCCTCCTGATGACAGAACGGAGAACTGATCAACTGTCAGTGCAAAGTGAAGTCCAATTTTTCCACCTTATTTTTGAAAATGGAACTGTTTTGCATGATTTCACATGTACAATTGATAGCATCTTGCTTGCCTTCTCAGTGGGTGAGAGAAGGGTGGGAGGGAAGGAGAAAATGTGGAGCTCAACATTTAAAAAAGAAAGGAATATTTAAAATAAATAAATAATTGAATTGTGTTTTTAAAGAGAGAAACAATTGTGGGACTTGTTGTACAAAAGAGAAAAGAATCTTATTTAAGCACTTCGCCAGTCTATCACTTCTGAATGAGCTCTCAGCCTCTTTGCTTTTGTGCCGGTTATCAGTGTCTCAGGGATATCATAATCCAGTTTTGGCACCCAAAACAATAGCTGCCTCGACAGATACCAGTGGGAGAATGTCACCCACCTCAGCCAGCAGACTCGTATCTTATCACCAGATTATCTCACAACTTTGCCAATTCCTTCCCCCCAGACAACCAGACAATAGATTCTGCACTCTTCTCTAGAACAGTGACTAGAGAGTGAGAGTGTCTCTCCCCAACTCTTTCATTTTGGATGATACAGAATGAGTTGTACAAAATTAGCAGACATGAGTGGGTTGTGACCTTATTCTGGACTGCTCTTGACTCACACAAATCACTAGATAATTTACATTTGATTTTGGAGCAAAATGAGATACTTGTGTGTCATTCAAGAGTTAACAAAAGGATATTTACTTTGTTTTAGCAAGAAACCAATATCTAACAATTATATACAGTGAAGACACCCCAACTTGAACAAACCTCCACTGAGCAAACTTCCCCTTCCTAATTTGCCCATCACACTTTGTCATCTAATGGAGAGTGCATGGAAAGGGAATAGAAAGTAAAAAGATTGGAAAACTAGGAAATGGATGAGTTAAATGTCAAATGATGGCTTTATATTTTATTCGAGGTATAAAGGGTAACCAGTGGAGTATATTGAGGAGTGGGGATAATGGAACTGTGGCATGGTTAGTAATCCATTTTAGTAATATCACCTTTGAAGCTGGGTGAAGGTTATATAAGAGGAAGGGGAACTTGAGGAAGGGAAACCATTTAGAAGGCTATTTCAATTGTTTTAGTGAAAGAAGGTACTGGTTCTGTAAGTAGAAAGGGGGAAAACTTCATACTAATGGCACACTGGGTTGTAGCATGTACCTGAGGAAAAACTAGCCCAAACTCTCCCCTTCCATATAGTCTAGCACAATGCATATTCTACCTCCTGCTGCCAGGCTGAGATGTTTCCAACTGAGATGTGGAGAACCTCAAGAACACAGAAAAGCAACCATCCCATTGACTTCACCATTCTATCTCCTAAGCCTTCCCTATGAGGGAAGAGCAGTGATACTTGCCCTTTCTTACACTTGGTCATATTCTTTACCAGCCAATGATTCTGGACTCCCATAAATTATCATCTAAGCCCCACTCCACATCCCCTACCAATCAGTTCCTCATTCCTATTCCCCTCAACCCTCCTATCCCAAAGTTTAAATCTAACTCCATCCATCCCTTCCATTGCACTCCCTTGAATTCTCATTCCACAAACAACATTTACCTTTATCTCAACTCGTTTCCTCTATGACTTCTTCCGTTCATAATGAAACTCCTCAATACTCTGGTGGAATCAAGGGAGTTGGAATATTCCTTTGCCACTTCGACATTGCCCCCCTTCCTCCATCAGTAGCTTCTCTTCCTTAGTAGCTCATGTTATTCAAATGTCCCAACCAATCCCAACCCTAGTAGCTGTTGTGTGCAAATGTCCACATTACTTTCTTTCTTGATGAGTCTGATATCTGGTTCACAATTTTCTCCTTTTTACAATTCTGCCCTTGTCCTAGGGGATTTCAGTGTAAAAAGTTCAGAAAAAACACATTAAATTACCTCTCTTAGCTTTATTGTACAGTACTGTTCTTTCTCCTTCCACTCCTGCCCTGGGACTTAGCATTCTGTTGGCCTCCCATCTCACCCTAATAAAAAAAAAGAAAAGGAAAGAAAAAGGAAACCATTAAAAAAGACTATAATTAAAACAAAAGAACCATGAATTATGGACTTGGCTTGATACCACTGGAGTCAAGGGAGAAGCCCTGTTCCACCTACCTCCCTGTGTGCTCGATTCCTGAATATCTGTCATTCATCTTTCTAAATTCGGGAACTATGTGCCCCTGAATGCCATCCATCCTCTCTTGTCCATATCCATGTCTGCCCCCACATGTTATTTCTCTCAATTTGGTCAGCTCTCCCTGTGAGGCCCCAGTATGTTCTTCCTCCTTTTGCTTTTTTTGTTCATAGTCATCACATGTTCTTTTGTTTCTGTTTTTTTTTTTTTTTCGGAGGGGTATTGTAAGGCAATTGGGACCAAATGACTTGCCCAGGATCATACAGCAAGTAAGTGTTAAATATCTGGGGCCAGATTTGAATTCAGGTCTTCCTGACTTCAGGGCTGGTTCTCTCCACTCTGCCATCTAGCTGTCCCCTCACATGTCCTTGAACCATGTGTCAGCCCTGATCCTACACTTCAACTCCATGTAAGAATTATCATGCTCTTGACATTGCCATCACCAACAACTGCACCATCTCCATTTTCAAGAATTCCGAAATCCTCATATCTGACCATTTTTCACTTCTTCCTTTCCTTGGGTAACCCTATTCTTCATTGACACCATGCCCTCCAGTGCCTTGACCACTCAATTTTCTCCTAGACCATTCCCCCTGACTTAGTCACTCGCTCTTCCCCATACTGCTCCCTTGCTGAACCAATTCAACTTTACACTGTTCTCTTCTTTTGAATCCTTTTATCATATCACCAATTATACCCAGCCAAGCTTCAGCCCTGAAATACTCCTATCCTTCATCACCTTTATATGCTGCTGCATGAAGCCAGAGAAAATCATGTAAGCATCTGAGTAGGTCCATTAAAATTTTATTTTATGTAATTACTGCTGCTAAGCAATCCCACCTTTGTTATCAATTCACTGCCTTACTTTCCATAGTCTTTTCTAAAACTATTCATTCATCCTGAAAGCTCCCATGGCTCCCTTTCCCCACTCTCTGTTGAGAATTCTGCCTCATATTTTTAAAAACATTATTATTTTTAGCTTTCTTTTCCTTTTTAAAATTTGATTTTCAAATTCTCTTCCCTCCTTCCAGCTCTCCTCCATCAACTGAGAAGGAATATCAATTATATATGTGAAATCAAAATATATTTTCATACTAGCCTTGCTGAAAAGAGAAAAGCAAAAAGGAAGTTTTAAAAGTAAGAAAATTTTGTCTCAATTTTCACTCATAAGTCATCAGTTTTGTTTTGTGAGGTGGATAGTATTTTTTCCTCCCCAAGTCTTTTGGAATTGTCTTGGATCATTGTTTGGATTAGAACAGCTGAGTCTCTCACAAATGATCATCATTACAACACTGATGTTGCCATGAACAACAATTTCCTAGTTCTTCCCACCTCATTTTACATCAGTTCATAGAGGACTTGCCATGTTTTTTGGAGAACCCTTCACCCCATTTCTTATAGCATAATAGTATTCCATCACAGTCATATGTCACAATATCTTTACCATTCTCCAGTTGAAGAGAATCCCTCAATTTCCAGTTGTTTACCCCCACAAAGAGCTGCTACAAATATTTTTGTGCATGTGGATCCTTTTCCTTTTCCTTTGATAATGTTGGGATATGGACTTGGGATTGCTTGTTCAAAGGGTACATACAGTTTGATAGGCCTCTAGGAATAGTTCCAAATTGCTCTCCACAATGGTTGGACTTTCTCACTACTCCACCAACAATGCATTAATGCATCATTATCCTTTATCCCCTCTAGCATTTATCATTCTTGATAGGTAAGAAGTGGTACCTCAGAGTTGTTTTAATTTCTATGTCTATAATTCTTCGTGATTTACAATATTTTTAAAGGACTATAGATAAATTCAATTTCTCCTTCTGAAAACTGCCTTTGAACATTTATCATCCACAATTGTCTTTAATGGGATCACTTGGATGGAGGGTTGAAATCCTGATAAAATAGAAAGAAATCGGGTGAAATGCCAAATAAAGGCTACATCCCTTGATATTTACCATAGATTTTTTGAGAGAAGCCATGACTTTCCTAGAGACCAGAACCCTACTCTAACTCAACCTCCCATGATGATGATCACTGTGATGCACAACAGGATCAGGTAAAATGATATAAAGAGAATGGAAGAATCAGTCCTGTATTTTTTTAAAATAAAGTTACTTTTGCCATGTGGTAGAATCGGGAAGTCACAGAATCTTAGAATCAGAAAGCATCTTTGATATCATTTATATCCAGCTCTGGACTAAGATAGATTGAAAGAGAAGAGACTGAAAGTCACAAATCGGACACAGTTACCCAATTTAGGGCAAGTTATGAAGCCCTGAATTAGAACAATGACTCTGTGAATGGAGAGAAAGAGATGGGTAAGTCAGCTAGTACAGATCTGGATACCAGAAGGCATGGTAACTCATTTAAGGAGATAGATAAAGCAGAAGGAATAAATGAAGATTTTTTTTCACAGGGATTATCTCTCATAAAGGAGTTCCTACTCATTCTTGACTCTCATTAGAGAGATAGTTTGTTGGAGAAGAGACAAGGGAAAACTTCCAAATACCAAAATAATCCTGAAGTTCATGCCAGCCCTTTAGAAGCAAAATAATCCCTTTATGTTGTCCCTGACTTCACTCAGAAGCTTTAGGTCATTCTGAACTTTATTAGTCCTTGAAATTGTTTGCCATAGCCATGTGGCTATCTCCAAAGCAGCTTCTTCCCTTGGCTTTATTGTTGGGGTATATTTTTCTCATCCTTTTAAACATATGTACACTCATATGATTAATATCTTTGGTTTTCATATCAGCTGAGTTTCCCTTTTATCCTTCCTTCTTTTCATCACCATGATCCATTTGCTCTAACAAAGATTTTTTAGAAAAGGAAAAGAGAAAAAAAATCAGCAAAATCAGTCAATAAATGCAAAAAAATCTATAAATACATGAAATGATCCACACCCATTAATCTCTGCAACCTCTGCAAAAGAGTTGAGGGAGGTATCTTCTCATATCTCTTTGGGATGATGCATGTTCTTTGCAATTTCCCAATATCAGTTTTTGTTGTTTCATACTTGTTCTATTTACATCATTGTAAATGTCTTGACTCAGCCTATTTCATTTATGATCACTTTATATAAATCCTATTCTGTTTCTCTGTACTCCCCATATTCATGTTTTCTTAACACACAATCTTAAAGCACAACCAATATCACATTACCTTCGTGCCTGATGGTTTGTTTAAGAATTCCCCAACTGATAAACAACTATTTTGTTACCAGTTTTCTGCTACCATTAAAAAAATACTGCTACAAATATTTGGGTATATTTGCAGACTTTTCTTTTACAATTGCCTTCCTTGGAGTGTAAACCTAGTAGCAGGATCTCTGAGTTAAGTGGCGTAGATTTTTTTTTACTTCATTTGAATAATTTCTGATTTCTCTCCAAGATTATTGTTCTGATTCAAAAGGGCATTAATATTCCTGTCTTTCCCTAGTTCCTCCAATCTTAGCTATTCTCAATTTTTTTATCATCATTGTCAATTTACAGAGAATGAGAAGAAACCTCACGAGTTGTTTTCATTTGTCTTCTTATTATTAATGATTTGGAGCATAAAAATGCTTAACAGAATGCCTGGCACATAGTAAGTACTGTATAAATATTAACTATTAGCCATTCTTTCCTAGAGGCCAGATGTTTTTTTTTTAATAGTTTCTAAGGATTTTTGAGTAATATTTGTTTATATACCTATATACCTTTATGAAATTTATCTATTATGAAACTTTACAATTAATTATACATAATCAAAATCCATTTCCTGAAAACTAAGATACATAACATACATAATAAACATATACACATGAAATATGTATAGTTCCCAACTATAATGCATGTATATCATATACATACATATTTACACACCTGTACTATGTTATATATGTCCCATATAACACACATGCATATATATGTATGTATATATACACAAGTCATACACACATATGCATACAAAATGTGTATGGATAGATGAATACATAGCTGGAATGGATGGATAGATGTTGGATGGATGGATGGATGGATGGATGGGTAAGTGGATGGGTAGATAAATAAATGGATAGTTAAATGATAAATAGATAGATATTCCTTATTTGAGAAATTTGATGCCTGTCATCTACACCAATGGGTCAATAGCCTGCTACTTTTCCTGTTTGTCTTAGCTACTACTTAGTTGAACCATAGCATTGGAAGGATTACTGGGTGGGCGTCAGATTCCATTTTTCTATCCCAGCACTTAGGACAGCACCTCGTACATAGAAAGCACCGAGTTAGTGTGTTGTGGTGACGGACTGTGTGGCCTTAGTTTCCTCATCTATGAAATAAGAACAACAATATCTGTAGCTTTTACTTTTCACGGCTGTTTTAAGGCTCACTTGATATAATAAAGTCCCAGAAGCATGTCCAGGGCCACTGTTTTATACGTGACCCATTTATTTCTTCTTTCCTCTATTTAATATATTATCCCTGCATTGCTTCCATCCTCTAGATGCAGTGAAAAAAATATACCTAATGAAGTTAGAATTAGATTTAGGTTCAGTGTTTGGAGTTGCAGCTAAGTGATGTGATGACCCTGGATCAGGAAGACCTGAATTCAAATCCAGTCTCAGATGCTTGCAGGCTTTGTGACCCTGGGGAAGTCATTTAACTTTATTTGCCCCATTTTCTCATCTATCAAATGAGCTGAAGCAGGAAATGGGGCACTTCTCTAGGATCTCTGTCAAGAAAGAGCCAAATGGGGCCATGAAGAGTTGGATCAAATTGAAACAACTGCACAATATGGAGTCTAGAAGTGAAACCATTTTATATGGCATTTTTCACTCCTTTCAGGCTTATTCTTCCATTCACCAAACACTTAAGGGTCTTCTGCATCCAGAACTCTGAGCTGGGGATAAGGAGGACTTTGTGTTGTCATTATTGTTACTCAGTTGCACTCTTCCTCCTGTTGCATACTAGGAGACACAAAGTTTCACAAGGACCTGCTCCTTCTCCTGGGAAGCTCCAAGCTGATCCCCGAGCCTCTCTATTCATTGCCCCTGGTCCCACAAAGAGTTTTTTCTGAAACCCTGAGGAGGCTCTTAGCCCCTTTTTTGCTTTTCTGTTCTCAGCCATTAGTCCCTAATCACACAGAAGGTTTTCCACCTAATTAGTGTTGGACCAACCTCAGCTTGAAAATGTTGGTGTTGTGGGGTGAGAATACTTAATCCAATCATGCCTGATTATTCAGCACTGAGCTCCAGCCTCTGATTAATGAGGCACTTAGCTGGGTGGGTGGCAGCCCCAGGATTCTCTTCTGCACAGTCGGCCGGCAATCTCTGAGCAGTCGTGCTTCCGCCAAGGCCATGGGCACCTCCTGACATTCAGCCTGATGGGGAACACTACTATTCTTTTCTCCCAAACTGTGGCTGTTTCAGGAACAACTCCGAGTTTTTAAAAGGATCTGCAAGTCTGGTTTTCGACAGGACAGAACAATTAGTGAGTAAATGGTTCCCTTTGAAAGAACTTGAAATTGAGAGACATGGATTAGGTCCATTCTCCTATCTAAGAAATCATGGGCAAATCTCTCCTTTCTTGGGTCTCTTTCCCCCAAATTCAATACCAGGAAATGCCTCCTACAGTTTGATTGAGTAAGTAGATTAATTTAGGCAGGATTGTCATTTTTATTAGAGTAGCTACCCACAAGCAATTGATATTCTGCCAATTGTTTAGATCTAACTTTATTTGTCATCTGCAAAGAGTGATGGCTTTGTTTCCTCATGGCATAGTCTAATTCCTTCAGTTTTTTTTTCTTCTCTTTTTGCTAACACTATCATTTCTAGTATATATTGAAAAATAATGGTAATAATGGGTAACCTTGTTTCACCCCTGATCTTATTGGGAACCCCTTGCCAGTTTTTACATAGTTGTGCCTCATACCTGAAATGTACTTTTTCCTTCCCTATAGTTTCCTGTGTTTTAACTTTCCTTAAGACTCTCAGCCCTGCTATTTATATGTAATGTTTTAAAAATTCTCCTTGATTTAGGACCTTACTTCCTGAAATTATTTATTATTTACTTAGTTTGCATTTTTCTGTGTACATTTCTCCTAATAAAATATAAGCTCATTAGATGCAGAGATTCTAGGTTCTGTGTTTTGTTTTATTTTGTCTTCTAGTTTTTTATTATAATTGTATATTCAGAGCACCTAGAATAACATCCAAAATATAGTACATCTTCAGTAACTTCTTGTTCATTAAGTGAATGAATGAATGACCATACTAAGAATTTTATTTTAAAAAACATTTCTAAATACTCAAATATATTCAGTATTAGAATGAAACCCAATACCTTGGATCATCCTTGGTATGCTTAGGTGATTGGGGATTTGGTGGATTGGTAGGGGTTGTTCTTATCTGGAAGAAATGATAGTGTGTACAAATAGAGAAAAATACTTATTCCACTTAAAATTGTAGAGCAAATGTTCATTCTGTTGGAGCACTAGTAGGTACAAAAAATACAAGATAAAGGAACTTGCCACTTCCCTGAAAGATGAGTGACATGAAAAAAAATAACTATAATGCAAATTACATGATGGAATGCTTATAGGTAGAATCACCAAAGAAACTGAAAGTCCTCAACTAGATCTTCAACAAAAGAAGAAGAAAGGCTTAGATTTAATTGAGGGTTAAATAAAGTACCTTTTCTTCCTCCAGATTCTGTTGCTTTGT
This sequence comes from Myrmecobius fasciatus, assembly GCA_023553655.1. NCBI lineage: Eukaryota > Metazoa > Chordata > Mammalia > Dasyuromorphia > Myrmecobiidae > Myrmecobius > Myrmecobius fasciatus. The sequence goes on from JAJPUD010007119.1 coordinate 111,990, forward strand.
CCATACTTAAGTTGAAGTCCTGACAGGCAGTCCCAGGGCAAGGAGGAATACTGACACATTAGAGCTTGCAGCTATAATGGGAAAGGGACACTCCTCACAGTTCCAGATCAGAAGAGACTGCTTGTGGTCTCTCACCCATCACAGACAAGGAGAGTAGTAAACACATCTCTGCTCAAAACATACCACTTTGGAAAAACTGAAAACTTACAGGTTCCTAGAAATAACTCTGAAAATAGCTGCACAAACCCCATGAATCTTGGAACAGTACATTGTCCATCCCGGAAGCAGAATCCTCCTTTAACAAAGAATTAAAAGTCAAGTAGTAGACTGAGAAAATGAGCTAAGAACAGAAAAAATATTCTGATCATATAAAGTCACTATGATGATAAGGAAAACCAAAAACATACATTCAGAAGATAACAAAGTTAAAGTTCCTACATCCAAAGCCTGAAAGAAAACTATGAATTGGTCTCAAGCCATGGGAGAGTAAATAAGAAATTCATGAAAACAATTAAACAGCTTGGTAAAAGAGATACAAAAATACTGAAGAAAATAACACATTAAAATGTACTGGACCAAGTGGTAAAGGGAATACAAAAAGCCAATGAGTTGAATAACTTAAAAAGCAGAATTAGACAAAGTGAAAGAGAAACACAAAAATTCCCTGAACAAATCAACTCCTTTAACAGTAGAATTGGACAATGGAAAAGGAGGTACAATAGCTCACTGAAGAAAATGATTCCTTAAAAATTAGAATTGAACAAATGGAAGCTAGTGACTGTATGAGAAATCAAGAAATAATAAAACAAAACCAAAAGAATGGAAAAAGAAGACAGTATGAAATATCTCCTTAGAAAAACAACTTGCTTGGAAAAAAAATCCAAGAGAAATAATTTTTAAATTATTGGACTACTTGAAAACCATGATTAAAAAAAGGCCTCAAAAATCATTTTTTGAGAGATTGTCAAGGAAAATTGCTCTGATATTTTAGGATCAGAGGATAAAATGGACTTTGAAAGAATTCACTGATTACCTCCTGAAAGAGATCTGAAAATGAAAACTAGAAATATCATAGCCAATCACTTCAACAATGAGATGATTCAAACCAGTTCTAATTGTTCAATGATTATGAGAGCCATCTACACCCAGAGAAGAGGAGTGTGGGAACTGAATGTGGACCACAACATAGCATTCTCATGCTTTCTGCTGTTGTTTGCATGCATTTTGGGTTTTTTTTTTGTCCTCAGGTTTTTTTCTTCCTTCCTGATCTGATTTTTCTTGTACAGCAAGATAACTGTATAAATATGTATACATATATTGGACTTAACATATATTTTAACATATTTATCATATATTGGACTACCTGACATCTAGGGGAGGAGGTGTGGGGAAAAAAGGGAAAATTTGGAACAGAAGGTTTTGCAAGAGTCAATGTTGAAAAATTACCCATACATGTTTTGTGAATAAAAAGCGTTACTTTTTTTAATTATTTAATTTAATAAAAATTATTAATATCATAGCCAAATGCTACTAGATCAAGGAGAAAATATTGCAAGCATCCAGAAAGAAACAATTCAAGAACGGTGAAGCCACAGTCAGGATAACACAAGATTTAGAAGCTATACATTAAAGAAAGGAATATGAAAAAAAAAGCTTGGAATATGATAATGGCAAAAGTATAAAATGATACAATCATATGATTATATCAGTAGAAACAAAAAAGCCAAACTTCATTAAAATATTTAAAAATAAGAACAATTTGATATTTTCTTGAAATGTTACACAGTATAGGGGGCGGAGCCAAGATGGCGGAGTGAAAAGGTGACTTTCTGCCTCTCCTCCGATCTTCTCTCAAATCAACAATAAAATAAGCCTCTGAACTGATCTTCAAGTCAACGAACTCAGAAATATTTGGGCACGGCTCTCTGGAGAACTTCATATCAGGTTAGTCGGACTCGGACAGAGAGATAAATAGACGACAACTGTGCAGGCCGGAAGTGAGGGTGGGACTCAGCTCGGCTCATCATGGAAGAAATTCCAAACTCCAAATTCCAAACACCTGGAGTTTATCTGAGGCACTCGGGACACTCTGCCCTGATTGGGGACAGGTGTTCTGGCAGACTTGCCTTGTTTAAGGAGTAATTCGGACTTAGTCCTAGCCCCCACCGGCCCAGCACCTTAAGTCAACTCACCAAGTGCCCCAGGGCAAAGCGTCTTCAGCCCAGGTTTTTTTTTTCCCTACCTTAAAGAGATATCCACTCTGTCTAAAAAAAAAATGATGAAGAAACAAAAGAGAGCTCTCACCATAGACAGCTTTTATCAAGGCAAAGAAA
>JAJPUD010007120.1:0-41491 GCA_023553655.1 Myrmecobius fasciatus
TTCCTTCCTTCCTTCCTTCCTTCCTTCCTTCCTTCCTTCCTTCCTTCCTCCCTCCCTTCCTCCTTCCCTCTTTCCTTCCCTCTTTTTCCCTCACTCCCTTCCTTCTTTTTTTCCTTCCTCTCTCTCTTTCCCTCCCTCCCTCCTTCCCTCCTTCCTTCACCCTCCCTTCCTTCCTTCCTGAATTTTCTCTGGGTTTTTTTTTTTTTTTTTTTTTTGACCTGTGCTGGTTCACCCTTCCTTAGGCAGCCCTGGTGGCCCTCCACTCCCAGGGAAATAATGCAGACACACACTTGGCTCTAACCCTACCATACCTCAAACTCCAAATGACCTTCAATCTTAGCCTTTCCAGTATAGAGTGCTGAAAGCAAACATTATCCCATCCAACCATTCTAAAGAGTTTCCCATCTCACCTCATCTCCCAACTTTTCCTGGAGCATTTTGTTCCAGTATTATGTTCTATTACCTATAATTATAGGTAACCTCAGGTTGCTATTTCCAGCACTAAGAATTCACATCCAATGGTGTAATGGACAGAGAGAATCAGAAAACTTGGACTCTGATCCATCATAGTTCCATGACTATGGGCAAATCATTTCTCTCATCTGAGCTCCTATTTCTTCCCCCACCAAATGGAATTAAATTTGCACCACATATCATAGGGTGGTTATAAAAAAAGTGACTTGTAAATGTGGACTATTATTATTATTATGGAGCAACAGGGGACTCTAGGGAAGGGTATTTTTCATACTTCTCCATTCTCTTTCTTCATTAAAACTAGAATCTGAAGTAGGTTTCTTTGAACAACCAACAATTGGTATTTATGTAGATCTTTGAGGCTGACAAATAACTTTAAAAATGTTATCACATTTCATCCTCCTAACAACCTGATGAGATGGATAGGGAGAAGATTATGATTCTGAATACATATACGTACATACATACCTACATATATTCTCTCTCTCTTCCTGTCTCTGTCTTTCTCTCTCCATTTCTCTCTGTCTCTGTCTCTATTATACATACATACATACATACACACACACACACACACATATATATACATATATACATACATATAAAACACACAAACACAAATGCACTTTACTTCCAGTGAAACTTTACAGCCTGAGTTCCACCAAGGCCAGGGTGGGGTAGTTTTTATGCTATCTAGTAGATTTCTCTGAATTTAAAGTTGTGTAATGACTTGGTTCCAGCTGTGTGGGAGCTGAGCCAGGAAACCCAGCATTCCACTGGTAAAGAGGGAGGGAGCAGAGAGAAGGGGGAGTTCAGTAGGAGGAGGGTCAGTGAGAGGGGCGGGAGGGGAGGAGATTCTGAGGTAGAAGGCCAGTGCTGGCTTCCTCTTTTAGGAGTGATTACATGTCCTCTGGAGTGGACTGTGTTAGGATTGGTGGGACGGGTGTATGCTGCTATTTTCTGAACCTCTGTGCTGCCTGGAGTCCATTCCTGCCTGCCATGGGGGGACTGTGGGTTCCCCAGCCTTTCATCACCACCAGCTCTGTGCTGCTGTGGGTAGCACTGTTGTGTCTAGGTGAGTCTGAGCTTAAGGGAGCAGAAAATGGGGGTACAAAGGCAAAGGGTCAGTTCAAGCTCAGGAGTCTTTGGGGGGCTACCTTGGAAGAAAAGCATGGGGAGAAGGGAGGTGAGATAGGATCGAAACATATTCAGTTCCTTAGAATTAGGACATAGGAGAGTTGTTAACGTGGCTGGACAATCAGTCCCAAGTCAACAATGCTGATTCTTACAGCTCTCCTTAAGTAAAGTGAAAGTTGATTCTTGTTTGGGTGTCCTGTCCTAATCAGGCACCCTGATTTTTCTTTCTCCCTCATTTTGGGGCCTACTCTTTGAAAACTTGTCCCTGTCTATGGTATAAATGGCTGATAACCACTCAGTGTCAGACAGACATTTCCAGGATGTTTCTATTTTAATAACTAAAGTGGAATCCAATTGCTGCAGTCAAGAGGTAGTTCAGGGTGTTTCTCCCTCTGCAGCTCAACTCGTGAAGGATTTGAAGTTGTTTGCTCCCTCTCCTAGATCTAAAGCTGGCTTTCCTTGCCAAGGGAAGGGACGAGTTTAAAAAGCCAGAACCCCAATTCAGAAAAGCAGATTATGAGGCTTGAATAATTAAAATAATTGTGTTTATTTCCTTCAGATATATGGAATGGAGGTGGTGGGGAGGTAGAATGGGTATTACAGGATATCCCCCAAAATGTTAGTGTAAGCTGTGATCTTGGATCAAAGATTTAGAGTTAGAAGAAACCTTAGTAGTCACTTAAATGCTTCCTTGTTCCCCCCATTTTTTAGAGAAAAAAAAGGCTAAGGAGACTAATTGATTTGCTCAAGATCACAAAGGTAGCAATCACAGGTCATCATTTGTGCTCAAATCCTCCCACTCCAAAGCCATACCTTGCTTCTGATTTTGGTGGAAATTCCTCTTCTCTTTTCTTTTTTGGGAAAGTCATCTCCAGATCAGATTTTAAGTTTGGATGAGACATACGGAGTGAATTTCCTATAGCACCAAGGCCAAAACATACCCAAAAGGTTGCAGGTTTGCTCACAGGAGGTCATGGCAGATGTTCCTCTCCACTTTCCCCAAATGGCAAGCAGCACATATTGGTAACTGGACAGATTCCTGGATGTTCCATAGCTCTGTCAAGTCCGGTCACCTTTTAATTCAACTTAGTGGGAACTGGGGACTCCACCACACCTTAATCTACTTATTATTATTATTTTTGCTGAGGCAATTGGGGTTAAGTGACTTGCTCAAGATCACACAGTTAGGAAGTGTTAATTTAAGTGTCTGAGGTCATATTTGAACTCAACTTCTTCTGACTTCAGGGCTGGTTCTCTATCCACTGTGCCTCATAGCTGCCCCTTCCTCAATCTACTTCACTAAGCAGAGGAAGCTGATCTGATAATGGGCAGTGCTTGATTGTGAAAATGAGGGACAGAATAGAATTCTAGAGCCCAAAAGATCCCAGATACCATCTCATCTAGTTTTCCTATTTTAAAGGTGAGCCTCACATGTTTAGCTCAAAGTCACATTGTCTGAAAATTGCAGAACCCACGTTTCAAAAATATTTGATAAATGAAGGGACTTCCTTTCTTGAGATCACACTGCCATGTCTCCTGACTTGCAGACCAGTTCCTCAGTCTAAGACTGTTGCACACCTGCAGTTCTTTCCATTTTCAATCCATTGCTAGGGAGATCCTTTTCTTATAGCATACTGCTCTTTCTCTCTGAGTTCTGATTTTCCTCAACCCTCCCTCTGACCAGTCTCTGAGTATCTTCACATCCTTGGCCCTATTTCCCTGTTCAATCAAGGATCCAATCCTGCCTTTTTGCTAATAATAAAAACTAGCATTTAAATAATATCATAAAGTCTGCAAAGTGCTTTAAAAGTACTATTTCATTTGATCATCATTACAACCCAGGGTGTTGTTCTGAGGGAGACAGTAGTAAGGAGACATGCCCAGGATCACACAGCTAGAAAATGTCTGAAATCTAGTTCTGAGCTAAGATTTTCCTGCCTAGGCTCAGTGTTTTACCTGCTGCATCATAAGGTTAAATAGTGGATCCTCACAAATCTTAAGCAAGCTGTACAGTGCCCATAGTCTTTCATAGTTCTTAAAAAACATAGCTAGTATTATAGAAATATGCTTTGCATGATTTCCCATGTATAATTGATATCACATTTCTTGCCTTCTCACTTAAATATTTTATTTTTTTCAAATTACATATAAAGATAGTTTTCAACATTCATTTACGTAAGATTTTTAGTTGTGAATTTTTCTCCCTTCCTCTCTCTCTTCCCTGCCCCCTTCCCAAGACAGCAAGCAATCTATTATAGATTATACATGTTCAGTGATGTGAAACATAATTTCTTGTCTTCTCAATGAGTAAGGGTGGAAAGTGAGAAGTGAATTTAGAACTCAAACTTTAAAAAAAGAAAAGGATGTCAAAAATAACATAAGAAAGACTATCAGAAAACAAAACAAAACAAAAAAGAAGAAAAATATAATCAGATATAGCCAGTCCTGCAGAGAGGCTCCTTTTTTTTTAGCTTTCTCCCTATTCATGAGAAGTCTTAGAGTAAATCCTACTCTCAAGAAAGGATTTAATTCAATAAAAATAAAAAAATAAAATTCATTCACACTCAGAGAGAAAAATGTTTGTATTTTAAAAGAGAACAAAATATTAAGCTACTAGACTGTCTCTAATGATAGAATTTCAAGTGTCACTGAGCAGGTAATAGATAATTTTTTTTTTTTTTTTTGAGGGGGAGGGTTGAGGAAAAGGGACTTCTGGTGTTCCTGCAATCACTATTATTCCAGCCAGCTCTCAGGAACGCTGGGGAAAGACTGCACAACAGCCTTCTCTGGCTCCCTAGACTGGCTGGTGGTAGTTCCATGCAGTAGCTACCTTGCCACTGGGTTCCCTATCCTGATCTAATTACTACTTTCTCGTCTCTTGCAGCTCCAGCCATCAGGAGTAATGGTAAGTTCTGAATTCAGTTTTGACCTTTTATTTTTTTTAAACCACTTCCTAGTCCCAAACTCCTCCCCAAACATCCATATCAGTACAATATAATACAGTATAGTACCAGGATGGTAGCTAGTATCCTGGCTGCAGTTTTGAAGCCAGCTGATTAAAAGGAGAGGGAGATTTTAGGACAGTAAGATAGCAACTGTCAGTGAGATAACTCTCTTCTCCCTTCCTTCTCCCAAAGCTGTTAGTTCTTTATACTGCCAAAGACTCACCTCTCTTCCTCAGGAGATAATTATCTTTAGATCCTTCAGTCATGTTCAATTCTTCTCTAATGTGTCCCCATTTTTCAGATGGGAATTGAGGCAGATTAAGGTTATGACTCACTCAGGGTGATACAATAATGTGCCTGAGCCTGAATTTGAATTCAGATCTTCCTGATTCTAGGCCCACTGCTCTTTCTGTTGTGCTACTTAGCTACTTGGGAAATATAGTTTTCAGTTGCAAAGTCAGAGGAAGCATACAGCCTCCAAAAAGGGCTAGTCTTCTCAGGTATATCTCCATGTTTCTCTGTATTTGAGAAAATTGTTGTCCAGTCATATGGGACTCTTCATGTCCCCAGTTGGGGTTTTCTTGTTGAAGAGACTGGAGTGGTTGGCTATTTCCTTCTCCAGATCATTTTACAGATGGGGAAACTGAAGCAAACAGGGGATTAACTGGCTTCCCAGGGTTACACAACTGCAGATTTGAACTCATGTCTTCTGACTTTGGACTTGGCATTCTATCCACTTCACTACCTAGTTGCATTTCTGTGTTTAAGTAGTTCATACATGTTAGTTCATGTCTGTCTATTCCCATTTCTTCTATATCCCTGCACTTGTGTCTATTTTATTACCTGCACCATGGAGAGAAAGGTCTACTATTTATACTCTTTTGATCTTGTTATGTAATTGCTCCAAGCCTTGGTTTTCTTATCTAATGAGGAAGTTGGACTAGATAATCTCTATGGTTTCTTTCAGCTCTAAATCTTAGATTGAAGATCAAGTGAGAGAATGTGTATAAAAATGCTTAGCCCAGTCCTTGGCAGATATACCCCTAATAAATGCTTGTTTCCTATACCCACTCCCTGGGGCAATCTGTGTTTTGTGTTTCTAAAGTTGCTATGAGGTTGCCAACATATTTTAGGTATTATAGATCAGAGCAGGAAGATTTCCTCATTTTGCCAGTGAGGAAACTGATCCCAGAAAAGTTAGCTGAGTTTTCCCAGATCACATAGCTATTAAATGGCTAAACCAGAATTTGAACCCAAGATCCTTGAATCCAAAGCTAGCATTCTTTCTCTTTTTCCAAGTGATCTGTGTATATTTGCTATGTGGATCAAGTCAAATCAAGTCAACAAGTATTTATTAAGTGTCTGTGATATGTAAGAAATGAATAATTCTTGGGGATACAAAGAAAGGTAAAAATAATCCCTTCCCTCAATGAGTGCACAGTCTTTAGGTGCTGCTGTCCATTGTGCATCATCCATGTGTCTGTGCATCTATTATATTTAGATCTTGGATCTCTGAATGATTGGAGGAAGAGGTACAAGGGCAGAGATCCAGATCCTTTGATGAGTCTAGCAGCTAGTAGGTACTGGGATGCCTAATCTTGGAATAGAGACAAATGTGAACCCTCCATCTTCCTGCAGAAAGAGAATTTCCCCAGTCTGTAGATCCCTGTCCTTCCTACAGAACAATACTGATTTTCCAGAGATTTTCCAGGTTTCCCCTAGATTTTGGAGATCATCCACTTTCTCTGAGATGGGGTTTTGTTGGTAGGGGATTTTTTTTCTTTGCCAATCAGATGGGACTTAGGGTATCCTTAGGGAGCTGTCTACCTTCTGGGAAAGGTCCTGTAACTCCATGACTCAGGATGGCATCAATGTGTAGAAAACAGCCACCAGCAGTTGACCCAACTCTGACTTTTTGTTTTATTTCATACTTCTCCAAACTCAAGCAGTGTGTGCTCCATTCTCTGTGCCTCTTGCTCTTGTCCTCCCCTCAGATCTGGGGTTTTATGCCTTTCTTTTCTTCATTCCTTTCTCCTCTCTATCCTCATCAGGTCCTCCACAGGCAATTCTGACCCTGGACCCCCCATGGTTCAACGTGCTCCGAGATGACAACGTGACTTTGACTTGTGAAGGGTTCCAGACCCCTGGACAGGATACTGTTGAATGGTTCCACAATGGGTCAATTTTCCCTATCCATCAAGACTCCTATACTATCCCAGCTGTCAGTTTCAGTGATAGTGGACATTATCAATGCCGGACAAAACAAACTGCCCTCAGCAACTCTGTAAAACTACAGGTCTCTAGTGGTAAGTAAAAGATAAAGAGCCTGGGGTAACGTGGAATGGAAGGTGAAGAGTTGAAATCTGCTTATAATACAGCCTGGAAAAGGACATATCCTGTTTATTGGTAGAACTAATGTCAGGAGGGATGGGTGGGAGAGTTCCTGAAAAATCCACAAGTTATTTTAATTCTTCTTTTCACTATTGCCCTGACTGAGATATGACTGACTTAACTAATTTTCTCTCACTGGCTCTGTCTATTTTCACTATTCATCTATATCGGGATATTTCTAAAACTCTCTCCTAAGTGGCCAGAAGATTATGAACCTAAATTTAATCAATCAATTAGTGTTTATTAAAGGCCTTCCATGTAATAAGCACTGGAAATACAAATACAGAGAATGAAATAATTCCAGGTACAAGGAACTTACATTCTAATGGGGAAAATAACAAATACATGTATATACACACACACCTATGCATGTATTAATTATATATAATATATACATACAACATATATAATATATACATGCAATATAAATATAAAATTAATAAGTATAAATATGTACAAAGTATTTTGAAATGAAGGCTATTAGCAATTGAGAGGATCAGGAAGGGCTTGGTGTAGAAGATATTGCCTGAGCTTTGTCTTACAGGAAGAGAAGGACTTTATGAGGGAAAGGTCAGGAAGGAGTGCATTCCAGGCATAGGGGATGGGAAGTGGGGTGTAGAGATGGCCAGTGGAAAAGCATGGAGTTGGGAACTAAAGATGCATGAAAGGAACAAAGAGAAGGCCAGTTTGGCTGGGTGATCAAATCCAAGAGAGGGGAGAATAATGTCCACTGAGGCTGGCTGGGTTGTAAAGGCCTTTAAAAGCTAAACAAAGGAATTTGCATTTTTCCAAGAGACAAAGTGTAGTCATTGCAAAGGGTTGAGCAGGAGAGTCCCATGATTGGATGACCGAGATGCACTAGCAACCCCTGTAGGCTGAGGGCTCTGACTCCATATTACAAAAAAACTCACATTCTCTACAATATTTTAAGCCCTTGCCTAGTTCTTTAACTCCTTCCCAAATTGTCCCTGTGTTTGTCTTATCTGCATGTTCCCCCTCAATTACTGGGTTCTGATATATGGTGAGTCCTTTGGATTATATGTGGGCAAATGCGGTGTATGGGTGTTCAAGGAGGCTATAATCCTTGGTGTGAGGGTTTGCTACATCCTTTTCTGGGCTGCTCACCTACCTTTGGTGTCTACCTGGCATCCAACTCTACCACGTGATTCCAAAAAGCTGTAGCCTGTGGTCATCCATCTTGGCAGACAGGATAAACTTGGTTAAAGGGAACCAATCAGCTACAAACCATTGACAACTTAGTGACAAGTAGTGTCTATACCAAGCATGTGAAAACTTCTGTCAAAGAATGGGCAGATAAGAACATCTTGTTCCAAAGACCAGGAAGGTAGCCAAAGCAGGAGCCGTGGGATGCTTAGATGCCAAAGCCATCACTGCCTCCTGGACCACTGTCAATTTTCCTAACTTTTATTTTGTCATTGGACATCAATGACTCCAGAAGAGAAAATGAGTCTGATGACGTTATGGGACTCTTCCTCTTTTAAATCCATTTCATTCTAGGAAGTCATTGGTCCTCTTTGAAAATGAAGGACAAACAACAACCACGACATGTGGGCAGATTCTAGCAGATGGCATTCTACATGTTCTCATGCCTTTTTTTTTTTTTTATCTTTGGAGATGGCAGGAAGTCTTGGGTGGCCCAAAGCACCAGGACAGGCTGAAATATTCAGAGCCTTTGTGTTTGTCTTTCAGATTGGGTGCTCCTCCAAGTAGAGAGATTAGAATTCAATGCAGGTGAATCTATGACCTTGAGGTGTCACAGTTGGAAGAACAAGCCGCTGCACAAAGTTATATACTACCACAACAACAAAGCCTTAAAGTACGAATTTGAGAGTTTCAACTATGTGGTTGCTCGAGTGAATTATACACACAGTGGATCTTACTTCTGCACAGGGGTCATAGGACATCTTAGCCATCCATCTGCAACTCTGATTATCAGTGTCCGAGGTAAGAAGTCTTGGCCAAGGTATCTGAGGGGAAGAGACAGATACCCAGGACCAATTATGTAGTTCTTATAGTCTGGACAAAGAAAAGCTATTAAGAGATCATTGGAATAATTGACATTTAGATAGCATTTTTGGGTTTATGAAGCATTTTTCATACACTTTCATTTGATCTCTTTACATACAGACTCACTCACACAATCCACAGACATTATCATTATTATTTTAGAGGTAACACATTGAGGTTCAGAGATGGGATGTCTTCATGGTAACCTAGCAGAAGGACCTGAATGCACTTATTCTTAAAGTGGTGATCAAGTCAGATGAGCAGGGGTTTTAATAGTCTTAGCCAGAGGTCTAGTTTCTCTATGCTCACCTCCTTTGCAGAACACAGTTCCCAAATGATAATCTTGAAAAAGACAGCTTTTATCAATGGAATTCTCTAATTAGGGAGAGATCATACAGATACATAGCTTATAAAGTAGTCCTAGAACCCCATAGCCTTTCCTCTATCATCTCCTAAGCCATTTTCTTCAGCATAGCTCTTGTATCCACGTATCCAGAAACTCTAAGCCTGTGCAAATACCCTCTTTCTAAGAGAGGTTTTAGGAGTGTCTTTTCTTCCCTCACTTGGGGACTTCACTGCCAGGTTATGAGTGAAGGCCTCCATGAGTATAGTGATGAAGCTGAATCAAGTCAACAAAAAATATTTTTTAAAATTCATTTTGTGTTAGGTCTCATACTATGTTTAGCTCTGTAGATACAAAGGAAAAAAAAAAACAGTCTATGACCTGAAGAAGCTTATTATTATCTCATGGGAGAGATAACATCCAAGCAATTCTGTATAATCAAGATATATTTATACACAGGACCAATTGGAGTTCATCTTATAGGGAAGGTAGTAGAATTAAGGAGGACTAGGAAAGGCTTTTTGCAGAAGGGGAGAATGGAGCTGAGATTTATTGTTACTAAAGATAAGGAAGGAATAAAGGGAAAACCTGGGGTAAGGCTGACTTAGCAGTCCTGGAGGGTAAGGAGAGGGTGGAGGTAGAGAAGAAGTACTGCATATCTTGAGATTTCTCTCTTCCAAAATCAGGAGGGGAGTCAAGCATCACAAAAGCAGTTATAATAGCATCAGTCCTGATGATTGTGATTGCTATAATTGCTGCTGCTGCCTTGTATTACTACAAACACAAGAAACCAGGTATGTGATTCCTCTTGATTTCTTATGTAAAGGACCCTCTTCTTGGTCAGATCCTGACCCTGTCCTTCTCCAGACATTGGATTAGTACCATTTTTTCCCTTGGCCTAGAAAATACCCAGCCATATCCATGCCTGTAATTGTGAGATTCTTTAACACAGAAGGGGAGTTCTTTTATCCAATAGATTCTGGGGCGGTAGCTTGGAGATTAAAAAAAAATCACAATATATCCCTTGAAAAACCTAACTTGATAGAGAAACAAAGATATGATAAAAGAAATGGTAAGAAACTGAGAGACAGAGATGAATCTAGTCACTGAAGATCTAGGCACACCCCCTCACTATTCCACTTAGTTATCAGCATTTTTGTCTCTTTGGACAATGCCCTTGATTTACTAATGATCTCTTCCTTTTCCTTGGGCTGGCGTTATCTCAATTGCATTCTTCAATGATGCCCTAAGTGAGGGACAGGATATATGTGGAGAGATGGAAATGGGAAAGCAACGATTGAAATTTCAGGGGATCACAGATCTAGAATAGTAAGGGATTTTCTGAGTCATCTAACAAAGTCTCCTGACTTTACAGATGAGGAAATGGGGGCTTAGAAAGATTAAGCAGTTTATCTGAGGTTACACAAATAGAACAGTAGTTCTCTAATTTGTAATCTGGTCTCTTTTCACTGTACTTAGCTGTCTTTCTCTTTCTCTCCATGCTTCCAACCAGGTTTCCCTGAAAAACCTGAGTGCTAGAGGGAGTTTCCTCAGTCATTTGGAGTCTTAGCTGAATATTCGCAGGGAAGATAGTCCATCTGTGTGAACTTTAGTCCATCCTGGCAGCAGGATGGGGAAGGGAGGGAGGGAGGTGGTAGTGGTTCAAGTACTGTTGAGTCTTGGACACAGACATTTCTCCAGGAGATGAGAATTGGTCCTTTCCCATCTGCTCCACCATCTCTCCTGGTCTAGGATCCAGAGTATAGAAATCTGAAGGTCTTTTTTACTTATTTAATTCCCACTGACTTAGAAAGTATCTTACTGAATGGTATGTGGCTTTAAGAAGGAGTCTTTCTCCTTTAATCAAAACCTTTTTCCTAGTTGTTGGTCCTGAGGTCCTGATGGCTCTTTCCCACTGAACCTCTAATTTTACAAGTAGCCTGCCTTAGCTCTCCCAGACAGCACAAAGAACTAGGAGACAATCTCCTAGAGAAACCAAGTGTATACAGGTGGCTCTCTCATTGGCTGTCCTAGTGAATGGTGGGATACAAATATAGCTTGCCTAAGTTGGAATTACATGGTGAACCAGAGGCTAAAGAAAAGGAGGTTTGTGGGAGCTCAACAAAGCTTGTGAGGAGGGCAGAAATTCAGTTTTTTGGTCAGTTCTGTACCATAGCTAGGACAACCCTGGAGATGGGATAAGTGGAGATATTACATAGCAAAGCCTATGCAACCAAAAGTTCAGAACAGTGTTTCTCAGAAAGGGGAGTAAGGGATATCTAGGGCTAGTATGGGACTCTCAGGAGCACTGAGAGATCAGTAGTGAAGAGAAGGGAGATAATAATATAATTTAATCCTCACAATAACCTTGTGAGTTAAGTAGTATAAGCATTATTATCCCTATTTTACAGATGAAGTAATTGAGACCCATAAGTTAAGTGATTTGATCAAAAGCACATAGATGGCAGAGCTCTGCTTTGACTCCAAATTCAGCTTTCTTTCCACTGCACTAAAGGCAGATTCTAAGAGGTAGAAACAACATTCAAATCCAGGTCTTCTGAGTTCAAATTCAGTAGAAGATGAAGACTTTCAGCTAAGAAGGGTAAGGAGTTGGGGCTCTGGAATGGAGATGTGCTGCAGAGTGGGCTAGGAGATAAGGCTAGCTCAGGGAAGGGTTCTGGCCACCTCACTCTTGAGTTACAGAAATGGGCTGAGGATGGAGCAGAAGTGTGGATCTTTTTTTTTTTTTTTTTTTTAAATTAGCTCCTGTCTTATCTATACAAATAGCAGCAAGAGCAACAGTATTTCTAATATGTTATATAGATCCTTTAATGTAGCAATACTTTTAACAATTTTTCTTTTTATTTACAGTCAATACTCCTCTTGAGATAGGAAGGACCGAGGTAAGTGTGGTACCCCAGCCTCTCCCTACACAGCCCCCCCACCCTCTTCTCCCTTTCATTTATTGGACTCTATTTATTTCTCTTATGCTCCATCTATTATTATGCTCTACATATCCCACCTCCCCAATTCTTTCTCATCTTTTTTTCCCTCTAGGTGGAGAATTCGATGTCTTATTCACTTTTAAAGCACACAGATAATCCCGAGGAAGAAATATCAGGACCCTCACCATAATCACTAAAAGTCATGATCATCTCTGTCTTTCCTGAAGCAGCCCTAACCTGCTAGTTCCCACAAGTACCAGGATGAGGGACCTGGTGGATCTAAGGCTGGAGACCAGCATCCTCCTGAGCCAACTTTGCCATTCCAGGAAAATGGAATCAAAAATTTCTTTTGCAGTTGTCTGCATGAATCCTAAATTACTTTTAAAGACTTGAAGGCAATTGATTGTCAGTGTTTACACTGCCTGTCTTTGCTGGCAACATCTACCCAATCCAAATGATTTTGTACTTTGAATCACTCTTGCAAGTACTTTGAACAATCCAAAATGTTGGGGTCCCTTTAAAGGAACTGCTCTGCTCCCTCCTGAAACTGCTTCCTAACTAGGGCAGGCCTTAGTTGTAGAGGCAGTTTTCTGTTTCCCTAGGTGCTGGAGTGGGGGCAGGAGGAGGTTGGGCTTGGACCCCCTTAGGTGAGCATGATCTATAAGGGGTGAAATAATGTCTCTATACCAGCAATCTCTTTGCCCTACTCCTAAATAGTCTTCACTGTCTTGTGTTGAAAAGGAAGGTCATGAGGCAGAAATCATTGAGCCTCAGGTACCTGTTTCGTCACAACTTTTAAAATCTTTTTTTAAAAAATCTGGTGCTTTATGGAAACCTCTTCGGTTTTTACATTAGTCCTCTCTAATTGTGCTCTCCCTTGAAGCACGAGACAGGCAAAGATTTAGGAAGCCTTAAAATGAGGAAATGGCCCTGAACGACCAAGTCAGATTCAACAATGTCATAAGAACCCTATAGCCAATGTAGAGTCCTTGGTGCTAAAGGTTTGGGGCTCAATATGAATCTGGCTATAGTGAGCAGGAGGCAGGTAAGGCATGCAGGGGATTAGGGAAGAAGTATTTGAGAAAGGGGTCAGGGAATGGCACTTGTGATCTCTCCTTTCTAGGCAGGCTTTATTTCCCTGGGTAGAGGGTATCTCAGTGCTGCTGTTCCGATGGGGGTCTAATCTCTTTGTCCAGGGTAGATGAAGTGGGTAGGGGGAGGAGGATCAAAGGTATGTTGGAATAAGTCTTGTAAAAAGAATATTGGAGCTACACATAGAGAGTTGGAGTTTGAACAATGCTTCTACTTACTAGTAATACGATGTTGCGTCAGTCAGCTCAGGCTTTGAGGGCCTCAGGTTTCCTATCTGCCAAAAGAGAAAGTTTTACTTAATGATCTCAGTACAATTGAATAATGCTCATTAAGCATTTACTGTGTATCAGAATATTATTATCTCTGGCTTCCCAGTGTACTAACAGCACTTCTTTTCCTCTCCCACTTAGTTCCCCAGTCCCTCCCTAGGGTTAAGATTATATATTCTGTATCCTCTGAATGTATGTTTAATGAACAAAAGTATTTTTTTTAATTGACTTTTTAACCTCATGTTCTTAATTTGTTTTAGTGTCTTTGCAGTCAAGCTCTGAAATCATACTGTGATACCTAGGACAAGTCACTTAGCTGACATTTATAGTGCCTTAAGGTTTGCCAAATGTTTTGCATATATAGTCTCATTTGATCCTAATGAAAATATTATTCCCATTTTACAGATGGGAGAACTGAGGTATAGATTGCCTATGCCCACGATAAGCTAAAAAAAATGTCAGGGGCAAGATTCTAAACTCATTCGCTCCTGACACCAAATCCAGTTCTTTTTCCATCAAGTTCCAATGCTGCCATTCAAGATGTCAGTTTACTTATTTGAAAAAAGAAGAGCCTTGCACTATACAATCTAATACCCCTTTCAGCTCTAACGTTCTATGATCTTACATATAATAAAGCATTCTTATTCACTCCTAAGCCAGTCCAAGCCTCTTTTCTATTAGGTTGTTCAACCACACTGAGTGCTGAGGTTCTCCAGATGGGCAACTTCTATCTTCAAGAATAAAAAGGAGCTGGACCCCATGATACAAGGGAATATAGAGCAAGACTTCTTAGCTTGGGGCTCTGTAATCTTGGATAGGGGAGAAATTACATTTTCGTTTCACTAACCTCTAACTGAAATACTTTGATTATTTTTCAAAAACATAATACTAAGAAAAAGTCCATTTTCTTCACCAGACTGCTGAAGGGATCCATCATATGCAAAGGGGTAAAGAACTCCTTAGAAGAGAGAAAGAACAGAGGGCAAACAACTGACTTTCTGCACTGACCTGCTTTTCAGGTCAATGTGCTTTGATTTTTAGCTAAAATGAATTATGATGAAGAAAAAAAAGCAACAGATGTAGGACCAAATCCATATTTCTCATTTGCTCAACTCCTTGGGATTCCCTGGGACAAAGAATAGAGGGGATGTTTATTCTATTGCTTTCCTCACCTTTCACACTCTCTCTCCTCCATGTAGAGAGTAGCATTTGAGCTGAGACTTTAATGACTGGTAGTCTATGCTGCTACCTAGAGGGAACAGAGGGTGATGCTGTCATTGGCAATGGGAAACTAAGTGAATCAAATTTCTTCTCCAGCTAAGACATGAACATATGTTTCTGCCCACAAGACTGATTTGCGTGGGTTTGGGTATAACATGAAAATAATCTTGCTTTGCCCACTGTTTGGAGCTCCTTGTCTGACCCTATATCCTATCTCTTCATCTGTCCCTTATATTCTTCTTTGCCAATTTGGGGTCATGAAATGTCTAAGTATAGTTAAAGTAAGGTTAGGGATTTCAAACTGCAGTAAAAGGAAGGGCAGAGCACTATCACAAAACAGAGCTAGCCTAAGGGCAGAGTCAGCAGTGAAGAAGTAAAGCCAGTCAGCTTTATTGAAGGGAAATATTTATTCATAGAGGGTCAGACAGGAAGGATGGAAACAGGTCAGATCTCACTGGAAGTGGAATGGATGGGCTGCCAAGAAGGATTGGTTGGTTTGTTGGTTTTTTTAGGGTTTTTCTCTGGGCAATACAGGGCCAGGAATCAAGTAAAGAGAAGGAGAACTTGGATTTGGAGACTGATGAAGATTCAAGGGGAATGACTGAGGAATTGGCCTTCAGTTGACATTCAAATTCCCCTGGGAAAAAGAGGTTTCAGCCAATTTTTTTTTTGCTAGTGGTTTAGTGGGACACAGAGGCTACTGGGGGCTTTTTACAAAAAGCCTTGGTTTGAATCTCTACTTTGCCACTTAACTAACCTGCATGAACATGGGCCAATCATTTAACTTCTTTGGACCTCAGTTTCACATCTGTAAAGTAGGAGGCACTGGGGTTAGACTATAAGATCTCTAAAGTCCTGATTAGTTCTATGAAGCACACTTCTGACCTGGACACTCTCTCCAGGCCCCAGCTCCCCTGCTTAGCAACCCTAATCTCTGATAACTGATCTCTAGCTCTATATAACTAGCTCAGTACTTTTGACCCTTCTCCTAGTGGGAATCTTTTATCCCTGGCTTTTCCAAGTTCCCCAATTTGAAAAATTCTAACAGACATGATGAAGAACCCAGCTCATGTCCGACATGATACGAGCAGAGCTTATTGTCTGTAAGCTGTAATATTTTCCCTTTAAGATGTGGGGATTGTCATTGGTCTGGCTTCCTTGCTTCCTGAGGAATAAAAGTTCCAGCCTTTGGGGAGTTGGTGCTGGAGGAAGTATTGGGGGAATTCTCACAATCTTGTAGGAGTGTATTTCTGATATACATAACTATTTCAGAGTCAAAGAGCAATTGCTTTATCCAAATTTAATATTCTCCTAAGTAAAGTTGTTTCTTATTTCATTTTTATGGTCCACAAGTACCTCACTGCATTCTAATCCTAAACCATAATTGCTATGTTAGCCTGAGCCAATGCAGGCTCTTCCTGTATCCATCCCCCAACAGAGCAAGACCAGAAGAAGCATCACCAGTAAAAATTCACAAGGCAAGATGACAAAGGATATTCTAGGATTAAGGAATAGCCAGAATCAACTTTGATGAGTGAGTCACACCCCTTATGAATTATATTCAATGAATATTTAATAAGTATCTATTATGTGCAAGGCTAACTAGGAATACCGATATGCAATATTGAAACAGAATGTGTCCCCAAAAAGCTTACAATTTAACAGTATCAGAAACATACTAATACTCATGTGGAAGGGAGGGAATAAGCATTTATATAGCACCTACTATGTGCAAAATACGAGGCTAAGCCAAGACAATCCTTTACAAATACTATTTCATTTGATACAACTCTGTGAGGAGGTTCTGTTATTATTCCCATTTTAGAGTTGAATAAATGGAAGCAAATAGACATTAAGTGACTTGCCCAGTAAGTATCTAAGGCCACATTTGAAGTCAGAGCTTTTCTGATTTCAGGTCAAGTGCTTCTGTGATACAAGACATATATCAGAGAAGTACAAAGAGACATTCAGCACTCTGCTGTAGAGTTAGAGAAGGAAGGGGTCCCTTCTAGTTGGGGTAGGGGTAAGGAATCTTGGAAATCATTACAGAGATCTCATTTGAGTTGGACCTTGAAGGAAAATACATTTCAACAAGTAAAAATATTGGGGATTGGAAGGGTAGGCGATAATTTCATTTTATCCATGTGAAGATAGAATTGGGCAAGATGGGAATGGAGGAGACTGAGGAGTCCAATTTGATTGGAAGATTTAGTGTGTTAAAGGAAGCAGAATGAAATAATGTTGGAATGTTAACTTGGAAGGAGATTGTGGAGGGCCTTGAATGCAAGACAAAGATTTTGCACTTTCTTCTATAGATAATAGAAGGCAACAGAGACAATAGAGGAAAATGTTTCTGAGCAGATGCAAAAGATTGAACAGTGCATTAGCTAGCTGTATGAAGAATAGATGGGGTTTATGGAGAGATCAGAGACAGGAAGAATAGTTAGTAGTGATGAAGGCCTGAATTAGATGGGATATAGTGGATATAGAAAAGAGATAGCAGACTGGATTTGTAGTCCTGCTCCTTAGTGGATAGCATGAAGCCATGGGATGCTTAAGAGAAAGGGACTGTATAAGACCCAGAAAGAGTAGGGCAACTTGAATGGTGGTGGTATCTATCCCCCCCCACACACACACAAAGCAGTACTTAAGATAAAAAATTATCTCTCAAGTTCATTAAAAAACCCAAACAAACCAAAAATAAACCAAAAGAATAAAAAACCCTTAAAACAAGGTACAGTGATTAAAATGTCTATACTTCTGGCTAGGCATTTTTATATTTTTTACATTTTATCTCACTCTACTTTGTCTTCCTTCAAGGACTTCTGGGAAGTCTCATCAAGGATTTGGTCAACCTAGCACTTGCCCGTTGCTTCCAAGAGTATAAACCCATCTTGAAACCAGCCTGCTTTACTGATGGATCTAGTATTTCTAACCTTTCAAACTCATGAGATTATCTCTGAGAATGGACACATCCATCTCAGGATCAAATGATCAGTCACCCATGATCAGTCAGAGAAACACAGAGCACAAAATACAAAAAAGAGGCCCAGGTTTAGACTCATCTTACTGAGCCTTTCATATAGTCTTCAAATATTAAGAGAAGTCACAACTAAGGAAAAGCTACTAAGTTCATTGAAATTAGGTGACCTTGGGCAAATCACTTAGCCCCAATTGCCTCAGCCAAAAAAGAAAAATCACTGAATCATCAGCTCTTTACTCAGTGAGCAATCAGGTGATTGTGGCTTTGTTATCCACAATAATCAACTAAGTGTTAAGCTAACATATATGATTGCCTGGACTCAAGAAGGGTTCTATTTTATACACAATGATAAAGGCACTTACTCTCTCCAAGAGTTTATAAAATGACCCGCCCACATCCTCTCATTCTCTGTGACCAGACCAAGACCTCCCATACGTCCTGCCCAGAAAGTCTATCCAAGAGCCTTCCTCTAGATCTCTTGACATTACATGGTTACTAATGGAGCAGAGGCAGTCCATTAGTTGTTTCTCCCTTTTGACATGTGATCAATGAGGTAGGTAGGGAGTGCAAGAATTTTCTCAATTTCATAGCTGAGGAAATTCAAAACTGAGGTCATGCAACTATTAACTATCAGCGTTAGAACTCTTAAACTCTGCTGTAGGTTCTCTTTCAACTACACAATGCTTGTGCCCCCACAGGCTGAAGCATTTTGCATATTGAAATGTGCCCTGCAAGTGTAATTATTATCTATTTAACAATTTTGTTTAAGGCAGGCCTGAATTGTTCTTTTTCTTCTGGGCACACAGAGTCCCTTGCACTCCACCTGCTACAAGGTTCATTGCCTCAAAGTCTCTTTTGCTATAATCTCCCCACCATAACCAAATTCAGCTCCTCTCAGACTAGACAAGAGCAGCCTCATGAGAATGTACGTCCCTTGTACAATGGAAATTTTTTTCTCTCTTTTTTAAAAACATTTATTTTTAGATTCACAAATGTTCAAGCTTCAAAGAAAGTGATTGAGTTAATGCCTATGAGGGTCTAATTTGAACAGAGCAGAGTAATCATATACTGTGGTCACATACCGACTCCAGCTAAGTGGGAGAGTGTCCAGAGTAGGGCAACTTGAATGGTGGAGGGCCTTAAATCCATGATATAAGAGAATTAGGTGAAGGAACCAGAGATGTTTAGTTTGGTGAGTAGACTTGGAAGGGAAGGGGTGTCTAGAATTAAATTTTCAAGAATTTGAAAAATTGCATTTAAAAGAGGGATTCGACTTGTACTATTTGGCTCTAGAGCTTAGAATGAGGAAGAATTGGTGGAAATCACAAAGAGGAAAATTTAGACATGATATTAGAAAAAGACTTTCTAACAATTAGAGCCATACAAAAGGACAATGGATTGCCTTAAAGGAGTGTTGAGTTCTTGGAGATCTTCAAGCAAAGGCTGGAGGACCAATTGTCAGGTAGATTATAGTGAAAATCCCTTTAGTGTATGAAATGGACAAGTTGGCTACTTGAGATCCTTGTCAGTTTTCAAGTGCTATGATTCTTCGACTTTAATCTCTGTGCAATACAGCACTGGCCCTCAAACTTTTGTTGTTATCTTCATGATATTAAAATTTATTCAGGATCTGTCCAAAGAATTTTTGTTTATGTGGGTTATACTTATAGATATTTACCACATTAGAAATAAAAAACTAATTTTGAATTTGTAGACTCTCTAAAAGGGTTTCAGAGACCCACACTCTGAGAACCACTGCAATATGGTACTCACCTCAGAATTTCACATTTTTCTAGGCATTAGCTCTGCTTCAGGGCAAAATAGACTTTTTCCTGCCCCCAACAGAGAATATTTCTATCATTCTTCATCAACCCCCAATACTAGGTATAAACTTCCAGGGAACATAGACTAGAATATAAGGAGAGAAAAATAGGCTACAGAGAGGTGAAAAGAGATGCCATTACTGTCCTATCTCCCTTGTCCTAGATTCCACTTCTTGGGTTTCTCAAACCATTCGATCTCTCCTATCTCCAGTTTCTTTAGGATTTGTGGATATATCTGGCAGGATCCTGGTTCCTATGTCTCTGGACACAAACTCTTTCAGTGTTTCTATCAGAGAAGAGGGCTTTGCCTATCATGAATTAAAATTTTTTCACACAGGACAAATCTTGTGGCACAAATACAACTGGTAGACTCTTTCAGATCAGTGGGACTGATCAGGACAAACCTGAAATTTGTGTCTTCACTGCTTCATACTGCTTGGGAATTTTGTCACTGCTGGCTAACAAATGAAGCTGGAATTAGAACACCTGGGTTTTTGTTCTGGCTCTGCCAGCAGTATCCTGTGTATGCTCCTGTATAAATCATTTCTCTTGGAGTTTCTCCATCTGTAAAATGGGACAATTCTTGCACTACTCTTTCTCTCAGGACTAGGATTATAAATTGTTTAATAGATAATCATAGCTGTGAATAGGCTCTTAACTAATGAGGCAGGTGAGGGAAGTGCTCCAAGGATCCCAAGAATTACCTTTAAAAATCAAGCCTGAGATGATCTAGGGGATGTAGAATGAACACTAACATGCAAATGAGTTGGAAATAACCCTGAGACAAAGTAGTAAAGGCAGTTATGTTGAGTTCCTCTTTTCTAATTTAAAGGCTTCACGTTGAACTCTAATCAGTAAAGCTGAAAGTAGCAAGAGATCCAGGCCCCCATCAGGATGCTGTTGAGAGACTCTGCTCCCTGGGCTCCTATCCTCTCTCCTGTGAGACTGTGGGCAGCTCTGGTGCTCCTGGGTGAGAAGTGTGTTTGAGCATTTGTGTATGCTTACTGTCTTGGTGCCTGGCTGTGGGATGCTTTTGAATTTCTAATTGTACATGTGTCTATGGGTGAAAAAGGGAATTGACACAAATTAATGTACCCCTATAATCTGTGCTACTGGGGGGAGTCTGAGGCTTGGTAGATCTTTTGAGTTTGGAAGCTCTGAGCTGCCCTAGGGATAAATCCAGCTGGATGCCTGTGCTAAGTCTGGCATTAATGTGGCAAACTTGGTGGAGGGAGAGGGAGAGTAACTAGACTGTCTAAGAAGGGTCCAAGTGTCCCAGATTATAAATGGAGAGGGTCGAAGCTTCTACTCTGGTCAGTGAGATCATGAGTGGTCATTTCACTTCCAGCCTGGGCAAGATAAGAAGAGAAAGAAAGGAAGGAAGGAAGCAAGCAAGCAAGGAAGGAAGGAAGGAAGGAGGGAGGAAGGGAGAGCTGAATGGAGGAAGGGAGGGAGGGAGGATTAAAAAGGGGGGTTATATTGACTTTACTACTAATATTGTTGCCTATTGATGGTCAGAATTGATTTCTGAAATAAGTGAGTATTCAAGAAAGATTTGAATGGTTTATTAGGAAGTTTAATGGAAAAAAAGTGTGGGAAGTTACCCAGGATGTCCTGTTAGAGGAATACAGTCACAGGCCCTGGGTATAAAAGACCTGGAATAAGTTGAAATAACAGATGTTGCTGAGGGAGGTGATCAGGATAAGGTCCTTAAAGGTGAAGATTAGTCTTTGGTTGAATGAAGAGAGATAAAGAAGACAGAAAAGAGATAGGATTAGAGACTAAAACAACCAATCAATTAACAAGCATTTATTAAGCATCTACAATGGGTCAGGCATAATGCTGGTGATAGATATGCAAATACAGAAAGAAATTTATATTATATTGAAAGAGGCAACTATATCTAAGTAAGTGTACACTGAATATAAGAACAATGGGTTCACCATGATTTGATTAAGGAGGGTACTAGGACTTAGGAGGACTGAGAAAGTTACCAAGGTGGTTCTTCAAGGTGAAGCTTCACCTGAGTCTCAGGGGAAATCTTGGATACTAAGAAGAGAGGGGGAGTAAGTGCATTCCAGACATGGAGGACAGACAGGGCATAGAGGGCACAGAGGTAGGAGATGGAGTAACAATTTGGCTAGACTGCAGCATGTGTGAAGAACTCTAATGACTGGAAGGATAAGTTGAGATCAAGTTGTTGAGGAGTTTAAATGACAAATTGCAATGTTTATATTTGAGCATAGAAGTAACAGGAGAGTCATCAGATAGGTATTTAATTGTAGGATATATAAGATTTGGGATAGATGGAAATTGAGCTGGGGAAGATGGCACCAAGGTATGGGCTTGTGAATGGGTCGTGTGTGTGTTGGAAACAAGGGGAAGAGAGCACTGGCCATAGGAGGAAGAAGAGAAAGCAAGAGAGAGAGCAAGAGCGAGAGTGAAAGCAAGAGAGAGAGAGAGAGAGAGAGAGAGAGAGAGAGAGAGAGAGAGAGAGAACTCTCATGGACTAGAAAGCAGAGTAAGTATGGGACAGTAGTCCTGAATTTTGAGACAAGGGTGGAAAGTAGCTTTTGCAATGACATAGTTTTTCTGGACCTCAGTTTCCTCATCCCACCACTCCAGTGCTTGATTATCAATCTCTGATTTCTTACAGGAACAGCTGGCAGTCGAGTTGGTGAGTTCACTATTGCCCTCTGTGCCCCTGATACTTCTCCATTCTGCAGTATTTTAGAAAAACAGTCAGTAACTCAAATGAGTGAAGAAATTATTGAAGGAAGCTTTTCCTTGAAATTGGTCATTTTCTGAGTAAGGGGTGGAGATACAGATGAGGGTGGAAGGGTTACATTTCTCTAGGAACTCATTCTACTGTCCCAAAGTCCAAACTGTCCTCTTGAGTCACCTTGTGCCTCAGTGTTCCAGAGACAACCAACAACCCTGCATTATGAGGAGGGATCACCTCCTGGGAGTGTCAGCAACCATGACAAGGAGGATGTCAGGACATCAGGCTTCAGCTCTCATGTCAGTCAGACTTCTGGACCAAAATCAGAGGAGTACTCCTATGAAAACTTCAAGGGCTATGCTTTCAGCAATCCCTTACGCCTGATTGTATCGTATGGTAAGTGAGGTTCCTAATCCAGTTCAGTCCATCTCTCTACATGTCACCATGCTTAAGATCCTTCCTAGCTTCAGTCTAAGCTCTCTCCCAACCCCAGTCTCACCTCCTGTTCCAAACTTGTTCCAACTCAACCTTGGGACCCACTAGCCCAGTTTTTTCCTCTCCTGTTTTTCCTATGTCCCATATAAAAAATCACCAGGTTAGCCTTCTCTCTATCTCTCAGGGTGCTAGGGTTTACTGTCCTGGCCAGGTTTTACCCAACACTAACTGGAGGCTCTGGCTCTGAAAATATTTTACAAGATTCAGTGCAAAGGGGGAAAATTGACCATAAAACTAAGAAGTTGGACATCTCCTGCCAGTGGAGTTTGGACCATGGCAGTCAGATGGTGCTGAGGGAATGGCCATGGAGATGGGCTAGTGGAAGAGTGGACTGAGTTCTAAGTTGGGGGGAGATGTAGTATGTGAGGGGGAATTTGGGGACCATACGGGCTCTCTGTGCTGCTCATTCCTGTTAGTTCCATTACCTCTGTTGCCACAGCCCATTTAGACATGTCCTCAGGAAACTGTCCCTAGCAACACAATAGGCTTCTCCATCTCCCCCTTCTCCAACTTCCTCTGCAAGTCAGGAAGCATCTAGCACTGCAGGGGGTCAGCCCATCCCCCAACTGCCAAGGGATCTGAGCAGCTGGAACTCTCAGAGAGAAAGTTAGGGGAGCCAGGGCTGGGAAAGTGTGGGAGGATGGGGATAGAGAGGAGGGATATAATCCTGAAGCAATGAGGTGACTCCCCCTATCTTGGACTGCAGATTGGCTGATATTACAAGTTCCGGTCCAGCCTGTGTTTGAGGGGGACCCTCTGATCCTTCACTGCCTGGCATGGGGAGAATGGCCTCTGTCCCAGGTCACCTTCTACAGAGATAGCTCAGCCTTGGCCCCCACTGGACCTGACACAGTGCTCTCTATTGACATGGTTCATACAGTGGACAGTGGCCACTATCACTGCAGTGGAATCTTCAAGAGACCTGGCCCTGGAGCCAAGAAGGCAGTTCCTGTATTCCTTAGAGTACAAGGTGTGAACAGAGATGGGGATCAGGGAGGTTCTGGTGCTGTGAATAAAAACCTCTGTTAGGGAACCAGTGACCCAGGCTGGAGCTGGGGGATGGAGAGATAAGTGGAGGCTACTTCAGTGTCCAAGGATGAGCCACTAGAGTAAAGTTAGGTAAAATGCACTCTCTAGCATCTAAGACTTGGGGTCCATAGTCTGAAGTTGAGAAGGTCATTTAAACAAGAATTTACACTTGTACAACAGTTTGAGATTAACTAAAGATTTTCATGCACATTTCTATTGAATTATTTTCTATATCTTTCAGTCCTCATTTAAACATGCAAATTTTGCAACATCACTGACCCATCCAGTCTCTTCCACTTCACAGGGAGTGTTGATAAGGTCTGTGGCCAGGCTCAGGAATGGCTAGACTCCTAAACAATAAACTTTTAGAAGTCATTTGCTGAAGAAGCATGAAAGAATGACTTCTATCTCCCCCTTCAGATTTCTTTAATCCCATTATTCTTCTATTTTCCATACTTTGCCAGAATTCAATTCAATTTGTTCCAAAAAACACTAAAAGTGCTTACTACGTTCCAAGAAGCAAAAAGTAGTGGCTAGACAGCTGCCCTCAGAAACAGGAAACTCTGGATTCAAGTCTAGCCTCATATATGCTGGTTATAAGACAAGTCACTTGATCTGTCAGTATTCTAGGCCTATGGTATCAAACTAATACAAATGGATCCCTTCCAGTAACATATTGACTTAGAAAGCTCCTAAGTTGTATTGTATTATCATTTATTTTGTTAAACATTTCCCAATGACATTTTAATCTGGATGAATTTGATACCTTTTCTCTAGGCAATTCTCTAAGTACCAATTTTAGAGAAGGTACCAGTCTATATTGGTAGACAGGATTTTCTCAGCCGATATCAGTGAAATCACAAATTGAGTCCCTATCAGATATTGTGCCAGGATTACAAAGACAAAACAGAAGCAATCTTTGTCCATATGGAATTTATATTCTACTGGGAAAATATAACAAATATAATGAAGCAAATACAAAGTATATTTAAGGTAATTTCACGCAGGAGGAGAGAGTGGTAATGTTCTGAGGAGTTTTCCAACTAATCATATATTAGTAAAATGTTTAATAATAGTTTTCCCAAGGAAAAAATGTATACATGATATGCTTTTAAGTTTAATATGCATTAATAACATTTTCTCCAACACTTTCTTAAGTTTAGAAAATCAACAAAACAATAAATCAAATTCTGATTTGTAGATCTGCTGATTTCTGATGTGTAAATGTGCAAAATGAAAATTTAGCAATTGGTTTTTTGGAGGCCCATTCTGCTGGCTTTCAGTATATCTCTGTTAAATCCAACTAGATAAATAAAACTAAGATCAATCAATACATATATATATATATATATATACATCTAGATATTAATATTTATCTACCTACATTTATATATACATATCTATTTATCTATTGGTTGATAGATAGGAGATAGAGCCATCAATAGAAATTCGTCTATCTATATATATGTAATCTATGGATCTATTTATCTCTGATGACCCATATCCACTTGAAGACATGAATCTTAGCATTCAGATAGACCATAATCTTAAAAGGATAGCGATTCTATCAAGTAATTCAAAGTTGAAGAGAGATATTTTGACCTTTCTGGAAGAGAGAAAGGGAGAAGAGAAATCTTAGAAGTGGGGAGAGGGTGTGATGGGAATTCTGCTTGCCCTCTGTGATCAGGGGATGGGTGGAGTTTACCACCACCACCCCTCATCTTCATCACTCTCCTTTCTCACTTCCTCCTATACCACCTGCCTTCTCCCCAGAGCTGTTTCCACCTCCAACAATGACAGCAACCCCCTCCACAAAGCCCCAGGAGGGGAGCCAGATGACCTTGAGCTGTGAGACAAAGCTGAGCCCCCAGAGATCAGTCTCTGTGCTTCACTTCTCCTTCTACAAGGATGGCAAGATGGTTCAGGCCAAAGACAAGTCCTCAAAATACAGGATCCAAGAAGTGCAGCTGGGAGACTCTGGGTTATACTGGTGTGAGACAGCCACAGAGGATGGCCATATCTGGAAACAGAGTCTCAAGCTTGAGATTCAGGTGCAGAGTGAGTGCTCGGGGGACTGGGAGTGGAAGGGTAGGGAGTAGGGGTGATCCCCTAGGTACTCACTCCCTTGGGAAGCTGGCTATACAAGAACAATGAAAGGGGAAGGTAGAAAGCTCTGGAGAACTTCATTTATCCAAATTCAGGATCCTGTGATGGAGAGAAAGTCAAAGAAAACCCTCTTGTGTGTCTTCCTTAGTCTTCTCCATCCCACTTTCACTGTGTAAGCAACAACAAGATAATGAGTCCAAAAGACTGAAACCATCTTCCTTGGGGACTTCTGCAATTGCTAGGGCTATGTTTATGGCCATATCTGCCAAGACCACAAAGGCCAAGGATCATCCTGTGGTGGTCTGCTCATTCAAGGCATTCACCCTGTGGCAGCTCTAGGGACTTGAAAAGGCTGGTTCATATGAACATCTCCTTAATAATAATAATGATAATAAAAAAGACAAAGGCTGTTTTATTGATGTAGTTTAAACCCCAGAAAGACTGAATTAGAGTATAATTTAAATCAAATTGCTAGAAAGTTTTTCCTAAGGGTCTTCTGTTTCTATTCTTTGAAAATACTGAGAACTGATTAACACAATCTATGTAATGGGGTGAAGGTGGTGAAGTGGATAGAGCACCAAACTTACAGTCAAGAAGACTCATCTTCCTGAGTTCAACTCTGGCCATAGATATTTACTAGCAGTATAACCATGGACAAGTCACTTAATTCCTGGAGAAGGAAATGGCAAACCACTCCAGAATTTGTCAAGAAAACCCTAAATGGAGTCACAAAGTGTTGGGCATTATTGAACAACAATTACAATATTGTTGCATTTTCCAACTTCCATCTCTTCCTCCAATATAAATTGTGGACAGAGGGTATAGTCATTGTTGATCCAAACAAACAAACAACAAAAAACACCTATCCCCTTCCCCACCTCAAATTCTGCCTTCCAGCCCTTCCTTCCAGATTCAAAGGGTAATTAAAAATTCTTCCTGTCTTTGATTTTTGTGGTTGTTTCCAAAGTGCATGGCAGCTTGGAGGAAAATAGAATTAGAAGGATTGTCTTTGAATATTGCTTCCATCTCGTCAACATACTCAGTTATGCCCTTGATGGCCTTAGCCTTTCCTCATCCTGCTCATAATTATGATACTCTCTGTGTTTGTGTGTGTGTGTGTATGTGTGTGTGTGTGTGTATCTGTGTTAGGGGAGGAATAAAGTACATAGGAGGAATAGTGCTCAGGAAATCTGGAATGGCAGTTCCTTTGGGTCATTTTTCCACCATATGTCAGTGTCCCACTAGCATAGATTACTTTGAGAGAATAGAGGTTTCCCTATCCTCAAAAATAAAGTTGTCACTGACCTTGCAACATAGTATTAACACTTCCCAACCTCTGCTTAAAGACCTCTAGGATCTTTCAATAGAGTCCATTGCAAGACACTCCCAGAGACAGACACAACTTTGAGGAATAAAAACCCATAAGGACATCTCTTCTAGGCAGAGATCCCAACAAGCGCTTTTTCTTTCCCTCCTGACAGACACCAGCTCTGCAGTATGAGGACCAACGTGGTCCAGAAACCTGAGCTAGCTCTGTTTTTATAGGTTGGCAATAGGTAACCTCACTAAGGACAGAGGCTAATGTTCTCATTAGGTTGATTAGCAATAGGCATCCTCTCTGATCTAGAGATAAATTGCACTAACTTTCTGCTAGTTTGCAACACTATGACCTGAGTTCTACTTTATGTCTTCTAATAGATTCTACTTCAAGAAGACCTGCCAGAACAACTCCATTTACTTCAGACCCAGGTCCTGAAAAGCCAGCAGCTCCAAAACCGGCTCCTCCAGATCCCCAAAGACCTCCTCGGTGCAGTCCCCCTTCTTCAGGGAGCCAGCCTTCGGATGGTTCATGCTCCAACCCTTACCTAAAGATGCAAGATCCTCACTTGAACTACCAGATGCAAATCCTGCTCAGCGACATGCAAAATGTGAGAACCCTGCTGGGTTACTTGGTTCTAGAACTCAGAGAGTTCTTTGACTATCTTAAATCTAAGGCTTTAGAAACGGCTGAAGGTCTAGGCCCCAAAGCTCATGGGGCTCCAGGAACTTCTAAGGGTCCACAGAAGGAATAAGCTTGAGGCTGACTCTTATCCTTATAATAAGATCTGGGTTTTCTTGGGTCTTTGTTCCTATGGGTTTTGTGTCCTTATTGATTCATGATTTTCCACAATTCTAAGTGGGGAACAGTTGGTCAAATTTTTTGTGTGTGCTTGAGTATCATGAAATGCATTCTTTTAATTCTGGGATTGGGATCATATGGCAAGAGGGAAGTTTCTTACTGAGTACCTCCCTCCATCTCACATGAGATACAAGGGCCACCAGATGGCTATGAAGATAACCAGACTTTCTGGACATATTGGCTCTCATGTCAATGGTTATAGTTTGAATGGAAGAGTTTTAGATAATGCTGTCAGACTTTTCACTGCTAAGATGCTATAACCTCTGATACAGTTATATCCAGAGAGAATATAGCTCAGAAATTATTGTTACCCAGATGACACTGACAAAGATGTGATTCAGTTATCACTGTCAAACTTTCAGTGTTCTCTATACTGAAGACCTCAGGTAGCTAATAGCACAGCCCATTCATCACTCAAGACTTCCCTAAAGTCACACACTCAAGATGCCCTGAGAAAGCCATCCAGAAATATTAGACTTCTCCAGGCCATCTGATTCTATCACAAAATAGTCGCATTTGAGTCATTAATAATCCTTCCCTCTAAAACAGCTTTGTAACAGTAGTAGAATGGATCAGTCTTACAAACATTAACCTAGAAGTTTATGTCAGTTTTTATCAACTCCTCACAGGCAGTTCAGAAGAGGATTATAGGTTTCAGGACAGAAGGGACTTTAGAAATCATTATGTCCTACTTCCTCATGGAAACATGAGGCAGTAGAGAAGTTACATAACTTTCTTAAGGTTGCATAGATATTAAATGGAAGAGGCAGGATTCAGTTCCATGTCTTCAGATTCCAAGATCAATGTTCTTTTCCATGTGCTACAGAGAAAGGTTGATGAATTTCTCAAAACCAGTGTCTGAACAAACGTCCTTAATTTATTTGTACAATAATTCTCAGTAGGTTCAGGTAGTCAGGCATAGCATCATTAAACAGGGATCTATTGGGTTTAGAGCTCTCTTCTGGGCACTGGGGAGATGCCCACTCTCTGCCCTCAGGGAGTTGTCTCAGAGATGGGGCAGATGAGATTCACATATACAGATGCCTCAAAATAACACCTTCAAAAGCATAATTTAAAAATACATAATATATAAGGGCTTGAGAGTGCATATTATTAACTCAGCCAATGGAAGCCTGGAGAAGGTGAGATTGGAGTTAAATTTCTGGGCAGCATTTAAACTCCATAGCTCTAGGATTCTTAAAAAACATTACCCCTAGTGTTAAAGGTCAGAAGAAAGATATGTAGAGAAGGGAAGATGTAGAGACATAGGGACCTAAGGTGAAGATAAATCCCTACCACGTTAGAAGGTGCTCATAATAAACATGTATTTGCTTTTATGTCCATATTGTTTCTGACTTTTACTATTAATCCATTAGACCTCATCCAGACATTATGAGCCAAATCAAACATGGAGTTTGAAAGGACATTTGGAAATCTTTAGTCAAGGCAGTGCCATTGGGCCAGACAAGAAGATAATTGCAAATTATGTGTCAACATCTGCTACAGAGGATGAAGAAAAGAAATTCCAAGAAGAACTTAGCAAGATATTCAAAACCAGTTCAATATACATCTTGATGCTTAATGTCTTCTATGGGAAATTAGAGAACAGGGAATAAAAACATTGTCAAAGATTGAGAAAGAGGGCAAAGATTTGTAGATTACTTAAAGAACGTCACATTTGGGTATCAGCAGAACTTTGAGATGATAGTTGGAAGGAGCTGGTCATAGTGAGCATGAACAATCTCACCAAAAAATGAAATTGAGTATATCTTAACAGACAAGTAACAACTGATTATAAATGTACATGTCATGTGAAAATCAGCTGCCTTTAGGTAATCAAATCATTAATGGATTAGAACAAAGGTCAAAATCAACACAAAATTAGAAATAAAAATAATGAGAAATTCCAGCTTGAACTCTAAACAAGCTGTTTTCTGTCAAAAACTGGAAATGATTAAAACTTGAGTCATTGATTCCAATTATTCTGATTTCTCAGAAAAGTTTAAGCAATGAAAACCAGTCACTACAGTAAAGTCTAAAAGGATCAAGAAATCGTTTGAATAAACCTTGCCAAGTGGAGAGACATAGAAATCAAGCACCACACAAATTTAGAGTTCAAGTAATGTGCAGTTACAGAGGAGGATGATAAAAGCCTATGAACAGTATCATCTCATAAAATAATAAAAACACTGGGGGGGGGGGAAATACTTTTAGAAGACATGTGTTTTTTAGTAAAATAAAAAAATTAAAAAAAAAAAGTACTTATGTGTTGCACACCTCTGGGGTCATTCCTCTAACTCTCGTTCAAATTCAAAACTTAGAGTTCCCAGATCATAGCTGACTAGTATTGTTCTTAGGGTTCTAGGAGTCACACTGAAGTGTTTCTAGTACAATTACTATGGAGACCCCCTGAAGTGCTCCCAAAAAACCATTACCCAGCAAGCCCTAATTAGTCTTTTTGGACAAGGCATTTACTGAGAGGGGATAATTAATGAGCTGGTGCAAAATAGTCACAAGAAAGCTTTCAGAGCACATCACACACACACACACACACACACACACACACACACACACACACACACATATTGTCAATGAAGAGATTGAGCCCAAATGAAAAAGGCAGTGGTAGTGAGGTACAAATTCGGCAAAAGGATAACTCATGATTCTTAGAGTAAATAAGAAAGTGGAAATTGTTTTAAATGACCCCTGCTCTTATACTTACAGACTCCCAGGGCATTTCATGATTGATCATTTTGATGTAGCTTTATTCTCTACTAGGTATTCTTGCAAACTTAATTCAGTTTTATTTTTTTTTTTTTTCTGGCTCATATTCTTCCTTTAACTCATATGCCATTTAACACCACACCCAGATGATCTCTCCGAGTTTCCCCTGCCTTCTTCCCTTACCATCTAAGCCCCCACCTTTCTGTCTCAGCCCACGTTATATCCAATCTCCTCATAAGGTCAAATTCCTTTACAAAAAAGCAGTTTCTGGCTAATCTGTGAACACTATCTACTATATGACTCTTAAGATTAAGTTTTCCCATAACTAGCATATGAAAAGAAACAAAATGTACTGCTTGCTTATCTCTTTGTTCCACCTACACATGGAGGACCCTTCCCCCCTTTCAATAGATCAGAGCTCATGACTCTTTTCATTTCAAAACTGAAACCCATTTTGTGCCTAAGAAGTCTTTTTGTGAAGGAGGAGGAGGAAGCCTGGAGAACTGAAAGTGTTTAGGTATTCAATTTAATCAATTCAGAGAATTCCCAGTTTGAAAATGTCTTCAACACATAAAGTTAAGTACTTAATTCCTATAGTCTAAGCAACTAACTTCCCTGGAGTTAACTATTAGTATGTGTTAAGATGCAAAGCTTGAACTCAGGCTTCCTTGATTCCAAGGTCATCTCTCCATCCACTTTGCCATGTGACTTCTCCAGAGGTCATTGTCCAATTTCTGCTTTGATAGTAGAAAAATGGAGGTTTATTTAAGATATCTAATGGTATATACATTAGAGCTATTAAGCACTTGACCAGCAGTACTCCTGAGTGCAACCAGATTAAAATCCAATTGGGAAATATTTAACAAAATAAATTAAAATACAAAAGAACATAGATGATGTTAATATATGGTTTACTACATCAACATAAGATTACAGGGATCTTTAGGCAGGAAATTTATAGACCTTATGTGACCTGTTTCTTTTTAAGTTTGATACCAATACATTGTTACTTGAGGTTTTTGTACTTGGTTATTTTGACTTGATTTTCTTTGAAACAAAGGAGGGCACAATCTGAAGGGCAGGTGGGAAATAACAATATAAAGACCAAAGACATCAATAAAATGTCATCCCAATTCTAAAACTTCATTATTAAAAAAATACTTTAATCAAAATACATTATTTTCCTCTGAATCTATTGTCTTCTTTAACTTCTTTCTTTTGTTCTTCCTTTGCTCAATCTTTCATGCCCTTATGCTCTCAATCTCAATGCTCCATCACAGGGGATCTCACGAATTTCACCAGATTCCCAAACAAATGCGCACTGGAAAGGGAAAAAGCTGACGCATTATCATCCTTTATGATATTTCAGTTGATCTAGTTCTTA
This sequence comes from Myrmecobius fasciatus, assembly GCA_023553655.1. NCBI lineage: Eukaryota > Metazoa > Chordata > Mammalia > Dasyuromorphia > Myrmecobiidae > Myrmecobius > Myrmecobius fasciatus. The sequence continues at coordinate 32,288 of JAJPUD010007120.1, forward strand.
TCTGAACTCCAACTAATCTCACTTTTAAAAAAAATCAGTTTCTATTACATTCCATACAGCAAATGAAAGTATATGAAGTCAATATTTACCTTTCTATTCTTCACTTCATATGCCTTTTATAGGCAATTTATAGACAGTTCCAAATTTTAATTTAAATTTAATTTAAAGCCTCAGATTTTAATGTCCTCTACTCATTTTTAAAAAAAATTCTGACGAGATTACAAACTATAAACTCCTTTAAAAATAAATTTTTATTAGTATCTTTTGTTTCTTATGTCATAGTTATCCCAGACTTCATCTCTTCCTCTCCAAGAATCATTCCATATAATAAGTAATATATTTAGAGAGAAAAAAATAGTCCACAAAACTGATTGATACATTGAAAAAGTCTGAAAATGTATAATATCTGTGTAATATTACCCCTATGAAGGAGCAGGTGAGGGGGTATCTTCTCATATCTCTTTTTGTGAATCCTGTTTGATTTTTATAATTTTGTTACATTTACTTTTTATTTTTCTGTGTATCTTTCCATTTACATTGATGTAGTCATTGTGTTTATTTATTTATTTTTGGCTTTGTTTACTTCATCCTATTATAAGTTCATATAGATTTTTCCATGCTTCTCTGTATTCATCACACACATCATTTCTTACAGGACAATAAAATTCTGTACTTTCATGTAGTGCAATTTGTTCAGCTATTCCCCAATTGGCAAATATCTACTTTGTTTTCAATTCTTTGCTATCATATAAAAAAAATTTGCTATAAATATCCTGGTGTATATGGAGACTTTCTTATCAATCACTTCTTTGGGGGTGTAAACACAGTAATGGATTCTTTGGTTTAAAGAATATGGATATTTTAATCACTTTATTTGCTTAATTCCAAATTACTTTCCAATATGGTCATGCCATTTCATACTTCTGTTAACAATATATTAACAATAATTAACAGATACCTATTATTCAACAACCCTTTTAACATTTACTATTGCCATTTTAAAAATCATTTTTATCCATTTTCAGGATATGAGGGGAAATCTCAAATTTGTTTTGATTTGCATTTTCCTTATTACCCTTCAATCAATTTAAACCCTAGGTTAATATGATACTTCTATACCATGCTTAATTGGATGGGTCCATTTATTTGGGAACCCATTATGGCTAATAATTGAGTGGAGTGGTAATGATTGAGAGTTGTTATTCTTAATTTTATTTTAAAAAACTTTTCAATTGTATTTTATTTTCCAAATACATGTAAAGATAGTCTTCTTTTTATATTATTTTTAATAAGAAAAATGAAAAACAGAAAAGACAAAATAAAAGAGGACATTGTCATATGCCCAGCAGAACATCAGAGAGGAATCAAAATATATAACAACAAATTACTAGAAGAAATTATATTCATGTGTGTCCATCTTTTCTTTACTTACTTGTAAAGTGTTCTTTGTTCTCTGCTGTGCACCTTTTTTACTTTATTCTTCCTCCCCCTTACACCTCTCCCACCCCCAAGCAGGCTATAATTAAGAAAAGATATATTTATGTATACATATGTAGCTATATGAATACACACACACACACACACACACACACTGCCCCACATCCACATCTATACAACATATCTTTCCTATCCTAGTTGACTCTTTGCTTTAATTTTGCTCCTTAACTTGCCATGAAGATAATTTTCAACATTCGTTTTTGTAAGACTTTTTATTTATTTTCTTGCATTTAGCTAAATGGAAGACAGTGTTGGTGAGATCATGAAATATACAGTACTAAGTGACTTTGCTGCTGCTATTTCTCACTCCACTCCTCCCAAGAACTACCTGTCCTGTCTCATAGCTTGTGCCTCCTAATTAGGTAACAAATATATTTCCTTAACCTCACTTCACTCTCAGCAATCTGTGAAGGATGGTTGTATAATGCAGTGCTCTAATCATCCTCCCTCCCATTTATGCAAAAATCCCAGAATTATAACTGCTCTGACCACCATGTAAACAAAGCCCAAAGGGTAAAGCAGTGACCAGTCTTCAGTCAAATAATACCGGTCTCAATTGTCCCAAGTCTAACTAAGTATTAAAATTTCAAAAGTGCTATAAATATTTTCATACATTGTGATACAATACTTTTATCTTTGATTTCTTTGAGGTACAGGTGTAATAACAGTATTTCTGCATCAAATAGTATATGCATAATATAATAACTTCAGAGCCATTGCTACAAGTTGCTTTTTAGAATGGCTGAAATAATTCATAGCTCTACCAGCAGTACATTAATGTGCCTGTCTATCTACAACCCCTGAAACCCCTTTTAACCAAATTTTGCCAATCTGATGCATGTGAAATGGACCCTGAGAATTATTTTAATTCACATTTTTGTCATTAGTTGTTTTGATAATTTTGCACATGGCTTTGAGAGCTTTCAAAACTGCATCTACCTATCTATGATAGATTTGAATAAATTCTTTATGTATCTTTATGTATCTTTAAATTAGTATCTTAATCAGAGAAATTTCCTGCAAAGATTTTCCTCTCCCAGTTAACTCTTTCTTTTCATTAAATTGCTATTGGTTTAATCTAAATATTTACATCAGTACTCCTTAGAAATATTAGTTTATATTCCCCCCCTCTGCTTTGAGCTTTCAGATAATAAGACCATATATATATATTTTTTTAATCACAAAATGAATTTGGAGAAGAGATTAGACTTGATCCATTTTGACTCAGAGGGTCAAACCAAGAGTGATGGTCAAAAGTTGCAAATTCTGACAAGTTCTGACACTGTGCCATTAAACACTTTCTACTACTTAGAGACAACTGGAAGTAAAATGGATTGCTTCAAGAAGTTATAGATTCCTCCTCCTTGAAAGTCTTGAAGCAGAAGCTGAATGGCCTATTTGTTGAAATGTCCAAGGGTTTCCCTTAGTATATGAATTGGACTCAATGGTTTAAAGCAGGAGTCAGGAATCGTTTTTCTGCCAAGAGCCATTTGGATATTCATAACATCATTTGCAGTGTGAGGCTGCTGTACACAGTGTTCAATTCATCATCCCCTGTGGTTGCCTTGGCAGAGCCAGACCAAATGATTTTGTAGGCTTAATATGACGTGGGCTGCAGGGCAGACACCCCCCCCTCCCGCCCACTTCTGGGCTCTAAAGGAATGGTCTGTAGCAACTGTTACTGGCTACTGCTCCATTGGATGCTCCATTTGAACTGCTCTTTGACCTGGATCTAAGGTAGTATTTGCTCTTTTTTCTGACTCCTCTGCCCTACAATGTTCCCTAAGTTTGAGATCTGCAGTTATTCAGTTCAGCTCACTTGGTCCACTATTAAACCATAGGTGGCAGTAAGGATTAAGGTAGACAAGTATTTGCTGGGTTTCCCCTTTCTTAAGTCATAGGTGAGAGCAGCTAGGTGGCACATTGGGCTTGGAATCAGGAATTCTCATCTTCATAAGTTCAAATTTTGTCTCAAACACTTAGTAGCTGTGTGACCCTGGGCAAATCACTTAACCCTATTTGCCTCAATTCCTTACCTATAAAATGAGCTAGAAAAGTAAAGCATAAATAACCTAAATTTAAGTGTCCATTCCCAGGTTTAGTAATGGTAAAAGGTAGAGGTGTTAAGGGGCTTGCTTCTCTAAATAGAGGAATAAATGGAGTATTCTAGATCAGAATTATGAGGAGATTAAAGGCATGGTGACAGGAATCATGGTCTGTTCCAGGATAGTGGGTAGAATAATTTTGCTGTGTGGAGGGTAAATGCAGAGAAACTATGGGAGAAAAGTGTGGGGAGATAAATGGGGTAAGACTGCAATGCTTTTGAATTCCAGGTCTGGAGTTGGACTTTGTATTGTAGACAAGGAACACTCCTGAATTTGGGTAAGTTTAGGGTAACATATGCAAATCAATGTTTTATAAAGATTAATCTGTCAGTGGTGAAGATGAATTAAGACCACTGTAATGCTACAATGATTAGACAAGACAGGTAAAAAGAGTAGCCCAACTTAAAATTTTCTTCATTTTCAATAGTTTTCTAATCCTTTATTAGTTTCTATCCTCAAATTCTTAGAACATTGGTTCCTTCTATATATTTTTGCTGTGCCCACCAGTCCATGCCCAGCCTTAGCATGGATGCTTCCTCTGTTTCCTATTCACCTGAGACATCTTGTTTTGTTTTGCTTTTTGGCTGATTCTACCTATCTCATCTGGACTTCAAGTCAGTGATCTCTCATGGGCTTGATCCCAATATAGATTGACTCAGAAGCTTTAACCTGATCTGTTTCTTACCCACACCATCTGTCTGGAGGTTCACAATGCTAGAGTATTCATTCAATAAATTTTAGTCCTATTGTAGCCCAGAATTCTCATACCTTAGAAATCTATCAGCCTCGATTTCCCCAATATTACCAACTATAGATGTGGGTCATGCTTGGATCTTTTTTTGTTTTAAACTTTAGTTTTTCAAACTATTTTTATTATGGCTAATGTAAAATAAAACCAAGAGCACAGAATTGTCCATTTATATCTAATTGGAAACTTAACCTAAATTATCTCTAATCTAACTATAGATAACTGGTTTAGCTTCTAGGACTAACCTAATAGGCAAGGATAATTTTACATAGCAACAAGTAAGAATTTTAGTGGGTAAGAACATTAATTATAAATTTTTAAATTTAGAATACAAGGTTTTACAATGGTGAATGTTGAAAATTAACTTTGCATGTATATTGAAAATAAAAAGCTATTATTAAATTTTTTTAATTATACATTTTTAGAAAGCATTTTTATGTCAGCTTAAGAATTATTTTCTCAGGAAGCCCTATGCTGTCAAATGACAAAAAATTAAAAAAAAACACACAAAGATCATATCTGCCAGTCATTTTTGGAAGAGCGTCAGATCATAGATTGAAAGATGGAAAGGATTTTAGGAACTACTGATTCCAATACCCTCATTTTATAAATGAAGAAAATGAGTTACAGAGAGTTTAAATAATTTGCCTGTGGTTATCCAAGTAGCAAATATCAAAGAGGAATTTGAATTCAGGTCCTTTTAACTCCAAATTTGGCATTATTTCTATTTCAATTTTTAAAGGCCATTTTTATGACATCATATGGGGGAAAGTCATTCTGATATATGTATATTGTGTGTATTTATCACCAAAAAGGTTACCCACAATAAGTGGAAAACAGTGTGGAGTCATGGAAGAAGTCTAATAAGATCAGGGATCAAGAGTTCTAGGTTCTAGTTTCAATTCTGTCTCTGATTAACTGTGCAATTTTTACTAAATCACTTGCTCTTTGAGTCCCTGTTTCCTCATCTGGAAATCGAGGGAGTTGAATCTCAAATCCTCTAATATCATTCCACATTTTTTCTCCTTTGAATGTGGGAGGAAAAGATGGTGTTCTACTCATCAAAGCCAACCTCTCTATTTGTCCCCTTGACAAAGCTCCCCCCTTTGGGAGCTTACCCTCCAATCATTCCCTCTCCTTCCCTAAATTTTAATCTCTTTTTACACACTGGGCTCTTCCCTGCTATATGAAAACATACTCAGATTTCTCCCATGGCTGCCAAGTTGATATTCCAAAGTATTCCACATTCGTAAGTTTCCCACTCATATTTCCCTTCCCACCCACATCACCTCAAATTTCATCCACATTCACAATACTCTAAATGCAGTAAGGAAAGTCCTTTCATCACATCTAAGAGGCTTCAACAGGGATGTTAGCAAGAGAATGTAAACTGGAAACTATTCTTAAAAGGAAGAATAAACAAAATTTGATGATGGCATATGAAACAGTTGTTCCTTCTCAGCAGACATAGCCCAAGTCAGCTTCTCTCCTGATGCAAATAAATGTTCCCTGCATTCCCATTGTCTTCTGACTGAAACCTGGACTCAGAAAGAATCTGAATCACATTCACCCTCAAGTACAAATTATCGATATTTTCTTAAAGTGTTACCTTTCTATGAGAATATGTATTTATCAACATAGATTAGCCTTAAATAGAATAAAAGAACTTCTCAGTGACACTGACAATATGGCTGTTTTTGAACAAGAACTTAACATTTCTTAACTTGAAAGCCTTTTCTCGAGCTATCTCCTATGAATGGAAGGAACCCTTTCCTTTCTCATTTCTGTTAACTGATCTCTTTGGCTTTTAAAAAAAAATTTGAACTAAAATCCTATCTTTTATAAGAAGCTTTTCCCAATGCACTATTTTTATTGTTTTAAGCAAAGTATGAAAAAAGATTACCCAACATATAGGGGGCAAGAAGGGAGGTTACAAAGCCTATTTATTTAGCATGAATGTTTTTCGGAAGTGTCTTTTTGTTTTGTCAGGAAGATGTTTTTAGCTAATAAGTTACCTATTGTTTTGGAGAACAAAGCTAATATGTCACAAAAGTGTAGTTTTGTTTTTATTGTATATTTACAGACAATGCTAATTTTCTATATAAATTTGTGACTCAAGGCCTATAATACAGACTGCTACTTAACAAATTCATACCATTCAAAAGGACAGTTTTCAATGGAAAAGCAACCATATTTTGTCTTCAAAATTTAATGATCCTAGCTGTGAACTTGGGCAAGTCACTTAATCCTATTGCCTCTCAAAAAAGCAACAAAAACAACAAAAAATTCCAACTTGACTAATGACCAACTCTCTGAATGTCATTGCATTTGTTGTAATTTTTTATTTATTTAATTTTTTATTAAAGCTTTTTATTTACAGAACATATGAGTAATTTTTCTACATTGACCTTTGCAAAATTTTTTTTTGTTCCAAATCTTTCCCGTCCTTCCCCCCACCCTAGATGGCAGGCAGTCTAATACATGTTGATTATGTTAAAATATATGATAAATCCAATATATATACATATATCTATGCAGTTATCTTGCTGCACAAAAAAAAAAAAAAATCAGATCTAGAAAGAGAAAAAACAAAACAACCTAAGACGGAAAATAAAATACAAGCAAACATCCACAGAAAGTGTTGGAATGCTGTGTTGTGGTCCATGCTCAGTTCCCACAGGCCTCTCTCTGGATGTATATGGATTTCTTCATAGCTGAACAATAGGAACTGGTTTGAATCACCTCTTTGTTGAAGAAAACCATGTCTATCAGAATTGACTATTATATAGTCTTGTTGCTGTGTATAATAATCTCCTCATTCTGCTCATTTCACTTAGCATCAGTTCATGTAGGTCTCTCCAATTTATTGTAATTTTTAAAGATCATTTTTGAAAATTGTTAATATTTGTCACTTTTACTAAAGTTATTAAAAGTTTTTTCCAGCCCAGACCGTCCCTCTGTTACTTATATCCTAAATATCTGGTTTATAACTTATTTGTTGTCTTTACCCATTGGATTTTGAATCTTTGAGGGCAGGGACTGTCTTTGACTCTTTTTGTGCCCTCTGTGCTTAGCATAGTGCCTGGAACCTTTTGTTGTTGCTTAGTTGTGTCCGACTCTTTGTGACCCCACTTGAGATTTTCTTGGCAGAGACACTGGAGGGGTTTGCCATTTCTTTCTCCAGCATGTTTTACACACGAGGAAACTGAGGCAAATAAGGTTGATTTGCCCAGGGTCACAAGACAGTAATTGTCCAGGGCCAGATTTGAACCCAAGAAGATGAGTCTTCCTGACTCCAGGCCAGGTACTCTATCTGGGCCACCTAGCTGCCCTCCTACTTGGCACACAATAGGGACTTAATAAAATGTTATTGATTAACTGATTGATTGGAATTGTAGATATAAGTCTATACATAGAAGCTATGTTATTTTTCCTCCACTGAACTATGAATTTGGAACAAACACCTCTCTTCCTGACAGGCTTCCAAGGAAAACCAATGCCCTGCTTCCCTGTGGCCACAAAAGAAGGATGGAATAATGTCCAAGGAAACCTATCACTAGAGTGGAAAATCCATTAAATATTTACATTAAAATTCAATGTTCTCCACTGTCCAGAAAACACCAGTGGCAGAACTGTGAGTTGAGTCCTGGGAAGCTCTTAGATTCTCTCTAGTGGCAACTTGTCCAGACCAGGTAGGAGACCCCTTAGCAAAGGGTTGGACTGGGGGATGGTAAAGTATAAGAAGAAACCTATAGGTGGGACTGGAGGGACTGGTTCGCTGATATTGTAGAAAGGGAGCTGGACTTGGGGCCAAGAGAGACAGGGTTTGAATCCCACCTCTGACACTTAGCTGTGCAAGTTTGTGCAATTCAACCTCAATTTCTTCATTGTTAAAATGCTGCTAATAATACCTATGGTTCCAATCTCACCTATAGTTCTTGTGAAGATCAAATGAGATAATATGTATAAAGTGTTTTACAAATCTCATAGAGCAAATGTTATCTACAATTATTAAGAAGAAAGATGAAGGATATAGGGGTCCTACTCCTGGTCAGAGGAGCAAAGGACAACCTGGATAAGAGAGTGATGGAATAAAATCAGCTCTTCCTGGGAATATGAGGTATTCATGGATATAGAGCTCCATACCCATCATCCTATGCTCTGTGCTGAAATCTTTTTTCAGGACATGAGCAAAGAAAAGCACAGGGGAATCCAGAAGCTCAAAAAGCTGCTGTAGCTCAGTTGTAGCTTAAAGGAACAAGAAGAACCTGCTAATTAAGCTGACCTAAAGAGCTTAAGGCACAATTAAATTTAGGTGTTGGGAATATATGGTGCCTGCTTGTCAAAAATTTATATTTTTGGGTATGAAAGGTGTATACAAATGACTATGATAAAAATCAGGAAATGATTAGTACACAGAAGAGATGAAAATCTAACAGGAAATTTGAGGAAGAAGAGAGAATTTCTAATTGAGATAATTTCCAGAATGCTTCATGAAGGATTCCTGAAGAAAGATCAATAAGCCAGATGTGAGAGTGGGAATCTGTAGAAGTAAAGAAGAGTTATATATACATGTGCATGAATGAAAGGAAGGCATGGGAAAGAGAGAGAGGGAAAGAGGGGGGGGAGGGAGAGGAAGAGAGAGAGGGAGGAAGGGGGGAGAGAAAAAGGAAACGAAGAAGGGAGAGAGGGAGGAAAGAAGGGAAGAAGGGGGAGAGAGAAAGACAGTGAGAGAGAGAGAGAGAAACAGAGAGACAAAGATAGAGAGACAGAGAGAGAAAGGGAAGGAGGAAGAGAGAGAGAGGGAGAGAGAGGGAAAGAGAGAGAGGAGAGAGAGAAAGAGAGAGAGAAGGA
>JAJPUD010007120.1:41591-114259 GCA_023553655.1 Myrmecobius fasciatus
TTTTTTTTAGTACACAGCTCTGTACCACAGAAGAGTCTGAGTAGGGTAAAGATCATTAAAATGGAAGCCCTTTGAGAAAAGGGTTTGCTTTGATATGTTCTTTTTGTCTTTGTGTTAAGCAAATTGCTTGGCACATACTAAATGCTGAATAAATGCTAGTTGATCATCAAACAGCTAAAGTATGTGTTAAGAAAATTACTTGAGTTGTGATAAGAAGGTGAGGTGACCAATTAAAGAGATATTAAAATTATCTTGTGGTTTAGTAATGTCTGACTCTTCATGACTCTATTAGGGATTTTCTTGCCAGAATTATTGAAATAGTTTGCCATTTCTTTCCTCAGCTCATTTTATAAAAGAGGAAACTGAGGCAAATAAAGTTAAGTGGTTTAATAAGGATTACAAGGCAGGATTTGAACTTAGGTCCTCTTCACTCCAGGCTTGGCATTCAACCTACTATGCCTTCTAGCTGCCCTATTGAAATAATATAGGAGAGAAATAATGGAATTATGAAATAGGTTGATGGCAGTGGCAAGGAGGTGGCTATAGCTTTGGGGAGGCGGTATTTGTGCTGCAGGAAGATGCATAGAAATGCCTCTAGTGCCTCATTGAGGTCCCTTTCATAGACCTTAGGAATTAAGAGTGAGCAGGAAATGAATTGTTTCCTAACACTCCTTGATCATAGACAAAATATTTAAAGAATATTTGAATTGGAAGAACTCTGCTATTTTCAATTCAAGATCCTTTACAATCTGACTTCAAGTTACCTTTTCTGCCTTCTCTCACACTACTCCCTCCACTTCTCTCCCTCCTTCAAAATTTAAGGTCCAGGTGAAGTGATGTTATCACATGCAACATATTCCTCCATGCCTCTGTATAGGCTAGAACATAGCCTTTATCCATTGTATAGCCAGGAGTAGAATGTGGGTTTCCTTATTTCTAGTTAGATTTTTTTCGTTCCTCTTTTATTCCAGTAGTCCAATTATTTTTGAATGCTGGGACACATCTGGCCAGAGTCACCATGTGGGTACTGATAGCCTTGCTGCTGCTGCTAGGTGAGTTTTTCCCTATCTACCACTATATTGGGGGAAAGACAAAGGGAGGAGAGAAGGGAGGGGGATTCTAAAGCAAAGCTTCTTGTGCCTTGAGCATTAAAATCTGATGCTCCAATATATAGAACATAAACTTAATCTTCAGACTCTTCATGCTAGAAACGCTTTATAGCTCAGTGCCAGGATTGTCTGCTGTTATGATTTTGATGTTTAATACTGCTAGAGGCTCAGCAATCATTAAGACTCAGGCCCCTTTAGAAGGAAAAATTTTAAATCTAAGCAGAAAACCTGGAAAGTTTAAGCCAATTTTTCCATTTACCATGAAACTGCCTGGTCTTACCCTCTCTTTCATTAATTGTTAACTTCTGATCTTTTACAGGTCCAAGAATTGGAATAGCTGGTAAGTCTTCTGCATAATTTCCTCCATTTTTTTCTGTCCTGCTCACTCTATCCCACACATACATCAGATTCTCATAGATTCTAAACTATATGCTCAGAGTGGTCTATCAGACCTATAGAGGAGGACTATAGGGCTAAATGAACAGGATCCTTAGGTGGAGATGTTGTTCATCCTTGTTACTCTAATTTATTTGTTTGCTGAAGATAGACTGCATCTGAGTAGTCATTCGGGACAGTATGCTTTACAAATTGATTAATTGACCTTCTGACTAAGTTGCTTCTAATTGCATCTTTATGGTCAACTCTATTCCCAGAAGTAGTCTAGGGTTTTTCTAACCTGGAACCCAGTTCTTTGGGCTTCTTGACTTTGTCTCTCTCTTTGAAACATCTTTTATAGCCACCATGGAGAAGCCCATTCTGTCCTTGCATCCACCCTGGACCACAATCTTTAAAGGGGAGCGAGTAACCCTGAGATGTGATGGATATCACCCTTTGCTCCTGGAGCTCCGGCCAATCAGCACTTTGTGGTACTTGGGACATCTGCCACTTCCCTCCCATAAGAAGAGCATTGAGGTGCAGACACCAGGGGTGTATCGATGCCAGACCCGAGGGGCACCTGTCAGTGATCCAATTCACCTTTCGGTATCCAATGGTAAGTGGGATGATTATAATGGGAAGGTATAGCACATATCCTGGGAACATATACAAGGGAAATACATATCCTGGGAACTCCTGCCATTTTTCTTTTTTCTCTTTTTTTTAATTAAAGCTTTTTATTTTCAAAACATATGCATAGATAATTTTCAACATTCACCCTTGCAAAACCTTGTGCTCCATTTTCCCCCTCTTTTCTCCACACCCCTTCCCCTAGATGGCAAGTAATCCACTATATGTTAAAAAGGCACAATTCTTCTACACATAGTTCCACGGTTCTCATGACGGTGTGCCAGTTTTCTTTTCCTTTTCTTTTTTTTGCTTAGGCAATTGAGGTTAAGTGATTTGCCCAGGGTCACACCATTAGGGAATGTTAGGGAATGTCTGAGACCAGATTTGAACTCAGGTCCTCCTGACTTCAGGGCTGGTGCTCTATCCACTGCACCACCTAGCTGCCCCAGTGTGCCAGTTTTCTTAGAGAAAATATAGTCCTAGTGCTATTCTGCTTTAGATAGGAAGCTGCTCATGCTGGCATCAGGAATATATAAGAAGTAGTTCAATGGTTGGTGAGGTTCAGGCTTCATACTACACATAAGTTAAGTATGGAGCCACGTACATGATAGGACATGAAATGCACAATTGGCCCCAAAGTATATCCACACACCTTAAAAATAGTTTCTGAAAATCCTGTCATTAGAGCTGTGTTTTGTAATTAAGGCATTAATTATTAAAGATCCCTGTTAAAATTTAAGTATATTCCCTAGAGGAGATAACACTTCAATATAGCACCTAACAGGGACATCAGAACAGATTTATCTATAACATTAGTTTATTGATAGCTAGATCCTGACAGAATCCCAGCTTTTTATATGATTAAAAAAACTAGTGGGAAAATAGGGGTTTCTGGACATCTAGAAGTAGATATGGGGTTCCCTTTGAAAAGGAAGACAGAAGTGATACCTACAAAACTATTTCATAGGATCAGATTTAGAGGAGTAAGGAACTTTAGAGATCATCTTACATTTTACAGAAGACATTGAGTCACAGAGAAATAAAATGATTCCACAAGTAGTAAGTAGCAGGAATGGAATTCAAATTCAAATATTCTGAGGCCAAATTAGCCCTCTTGGGATCATGCCATTTTGCGTTTTCTTTTCTTTGAAGTTTCCCTTCCCTAAGGTTAAATCCAGATGGGGCTTTATCCCCCTAAACTGTGGCTTGATTCCTTTGGAGTTTGGAGCACTCTAAACTTAAGTCTTACCCATCCTCTACCATGCCTTCCCTACTTCCCTAAAGTTATCATCCAGCTTCAGGGATGGACACAGAATCACAAGATCCTAAAATTTGAAGGGATTTCAGGGACCATTTAGCTCAAGCCATACAAAAATAAGAATTCCCTGAGGCAGCTGGGTGGCACATTGAAGAGGGCACCAGCCCTGGCAGAATCAGGAGGACCTAAGTTTAAATGTGGTCTCAGACACTTAGTGGCTGTGTGGCTCTGAACAAGTCAACCCCAACTGCTTCCAAAAATAAATCCAAACAAACAAAAAGAATCCCCCTTACAGTCAGGGGTCACCCAGTTCTTTGAAGACCACTTTTAGACAAAGCTAATTGTTAGAAATTATTCCCTTACATTAAGCCCCAATCTCTCTGAAACTCATCCATCGCTTCTACTTCTTCCTTTTAGGACCAAACAAAACAAGTTTTTAGTCCTTCTTTCACATAACAATCCTTTAAATTCTTTTTTTTTTTTTTTTTTGCTGAGGCAGTTGGGGTGAAGTGACTTGCCCAGGATTATACAGCTAGGAAGTGCTAATTGTCTGAGACCAGATTTGAACTCAGGTCCTCCTGACTTCAGGGCTGCTCTATCCAAGTCCTTTAAATTCTTGAAGATAACTATTATGTCTCTCCTAAGTTTTCTCTTCTCCAACTTCAACATGTCCATTTCCCACAACTCATTTACTAAATTAGTCATTTTCTAAACACTCTTTAGTGAATCAATGTCCTTCCTAAAATGTGGTACCAAGAATTGAACAGGTAGTCCAGGTTCAACTGAGCCACGGCAAAATACAGCTGGATGATAACTTTCTAGATCTGGACACTATGTTTCTCAATGTAGTTTATGATAAAAAGAAATTTTTTTCCTGCCATATGACACTATTGACTTCATATTGAGACCTCCTTGAAAATTGATATGAAATCATTAATTATTACTTTTTGGGTTTATCCATTTAACTAGTTCTAAATGTACCTTAGTTTAATCATCTGGGACAAAATATCCCATCTTGTTCACACATGAAAAACTGTCAAATGTTTTGCCTATATCTAGGAAGAGCATCTCTGGTATTTCCCTGATCTACCAGTTTAATAACCTGTTAAAAAAAGAGGAAATAAAATTGTTCTAATATTTCTTTTTCTGTATAAAGTCATGTTGGTTCTTTGTCATCACCACTTCCTTTTCTACAAATTCACTGACCATCCCTTTAATTTCTCCAGGAATTAAAGTGGCCTACAGTTTGCAAAGTCTATTTCCTTCTTCTTTTTTCTTTTTTTAGAAAATAGAAGGCAATATTTTACTTTCCTCCAGGCTTTGGGGTACTTCTCCAATTCATCAATGATATCTTTCAAAGATCTTTGACAGATGGTACTCTGTCAATCACACTTGCCATTTCTCTTAAGTTTCTTAGGATATGGTTTTTCTAGGTCTGGTGACTTGAATTCATTAAAGTCAACCATCTTTATTTTCATTTTCTGTACATTTTAAATAATTTTAAATGGGCTGATGAATTATCTTTATATTTAATAGATCAACCAACATTTATTAAACACTTATCGAGGCCAGCAATAGAAAATGAAACTATGATTTTATTGATAGAAGAAGATTCCAGCTGAGAAAATTCTCTCTACTAATGTAGATCAGTGTTTCATCAGCAACAAGTAATAATACACATTAACTACATTAATTTTATTTGAAGTATGAGAGATGAAAACATTGTTGTTTTTGTGGGATGAAATTATTGATTGCGGCATAGGATAACTTCATTGTGAGACTTCCAAAGAGGATGGCTAGTTTGGATGGTATCCCCAATAAAATCTGGCAGAAGACTAACTCAAAAGAAAAGGATCAGGAGAACTAAGGAGCGACAAATGAGATAAATAAGAGATAAGCAAGAAGTGAAGAAGGGCTATAGGGTGCTCATGAACTTTACTGAGACAATGAACCCTATCTGTGTTTTAGATTGGCTGATCCTGCAGGTTCCCTATGCCATGGTGTTCGAGGGTGAGCCACTAGTGATACGCTGCCGGGGCTGGTATGATAAAGTTGTCTACAAGCTCCACTACTACAAGGATGGGCATGTCATGCGCTACTTCCAGTCTAGTGCCAACTACACAATACCCCAGGCACGATCCAGTGATAGTGGACATTACCAGTGCTCAGGAACCCTGCGTATCCCAGTGGAGAGTACTCCTATGTTCTCTGCCAAGGTTGCGGTTACCATCCAAGGTATGGAAACAAGACACAGGTTTCATTTCTTGAGGGATGAGAGTGGGAAGTAGGGACTAGGGAAATAAGAGAGTACTTATGGGTATGAGTAGAAGAGTAAAAAATCTTTGAATCAAAAATAAAAAGGTTGATACCATTCCTAACCCTCTAAATTTCTCCTCCACTAGAGGAACAGAATGACCCAACCATGCCCTTCCCTTTTCCTTAGACCTTCTCCACTCACATCCCATCCCTCCATTAATGAAACTGGAGCTGTCAAGAAGTCCATATGGTATTCACATTGACCCAAGAACTACCCAATTCAATAATTCCTTTTTGGGACTTTGAAAAAGGACAACCCCACATAGGGAACAAATCATCTCATCTGATGGGCAGTGACTGCTACTTTCCTTTTCAAATCTCCTATCAAAAAGCTGGAATAATGACCAGGAACCTGGAGGACCATGCCCAGACTTTATAATTCTTAATGCTTTCTAGCTTACATATACAGTATCATTTATACCAATGTGTACAGGTGAAATTCAGCAGTAAGCCTGCCTAATCTTTGGGCCCTTCATTCCTTTCTGTGGCCCCACTCTGTGTAGCTGGTCACTCTGTGGGATGGTGATGCTGGAGTTGCAGCCCTCAGGCCCCACTACTCCAGACCCTCAAACGTTCTGCTACCTGTTACTTCCCCGTCCCAAGAGCATCTCTCCATCCTCTTCAGCCTTCCCCTCTTAGTTTGTGCGCTCAATGTGCTGGGAACTTGTCTGTCTTAAATCCTAGAGCTGTTTGCATCTCCTATGCTGAAAGTGGTGCACAAGTCTGAGTCCCGTAGCGGGGGTGCCGTGACCCTTCGCTGTGAAACAAGCCTGCACCCCCAGAAGCGGGACACTCCATTACAGTTTTCCTTCTACAAATACAGCCGCCCTGTGCGCCGCTTTGACTGGGGAGCTGAATACACGGTTCCAGAAACTGAGACTGAAGACTTGGAATCATACTGGTGTGAAGCTGCCACTGTGACCCGCAGTGTGCGCAAACGCAGTTCTTGGTTGCAACTCGCAGGGAGGGGTGAGTGACTCCTAATGCAGTACCCCAATCAGGCCCCATTTCCCCAACTCGCACTCAGATTCTCTTATTCTGTCCCCACCCCAATCCCCAAATACATACACACGTACCCCAAGACCATTTATCGCCCATTCCATCTTTCAATTTCTCCTAATTTTGGTCCCGCTTCTTTTGCCCTTCCAACTCCTGTAGGGCAACTCAGTACTAATCAACAAAGGTCCCCACACTGTGAACAGTGGAAGTGGCTCAAGTGGTGTGACCAGGCCGGTTTATATGATTGATTCCCTATCTTTTGACAGGTTCTATCTCCAGCACATCGTCCATCACAGCGCGGGCTCACCCGCAAGCAGCCATGTCCAGGAACCCCGTTTCAAAGCCCCTCTCCTTTAGAAAGCCTCCTGATCCCAGATCTCTGACCTCGATCACCTTTGCCCCAAACTCCACCTTGAGCGAGACCCTCACCTCTGTGCCAAGTGTTCCCACTGCTGGGCCCACCGTTTGCACCCCTCTGACTTCCTTGGGGCAATCCACCTACCCTTTGAAGTCTAACATGGAATTACTGCTTCAGGAAATGCAGATGCTTAAAGGCTTTTTGAGACAAATAGTACTAGAGTTGAAGGAGTCACATACAGTTTTGGGGCTCAGAGGGACACCAGACATACCTATCTTAGATTTGGGGATGAGTACAGTTACTCCAGAGACAACAGGAAAGAATTAACGCAAGGGCCAGCTTCTTGCCACTGCCCAGGCTGGCTTGCTTTTGGTGGGGGTCTGGGGTTGTGACAATTTTTAGAACTTGAATCCATCCAGTGAATTGGGAGAATTAACCAAAGAAATTTCCAGTTCCCTTCCATTATACCTACTTTTCCTCACTCATCTCAAAACCAGTTTCCTTAAAGAAGCTCTTTTTTTTTTTTTTTAAGCATTTGGCCCCTGTGGTTTTAAGCAATTACTGTTTTTAACTGATATCACCTATCATTTATGTCACCATTTAGTTACAGAAGAACAGAGAGCTTTGCTATCACAAGTTTTCTGCTCCTGTTCCTCCTTCTTTCCAACCTCCTCCTTTCCCTATTACTCTCCCTCCATCCTCCACCCCCAAAATAAAACAACACATAAATTGCTTCATCAAAGTTTGTGGTTTGGCGTGAAATTCCAGCTTGTTTAAATTCTTAATTTGCCACCATGTTCCAGCCATTGTACATCAAATGGAGGCAAGTATTATCACTAATAACTACTGAGGCACTTTAGAACTTTCTGTTGTTAGCAACAAATTGTAATTACATAGTAAATTCACCTCCTATTGTCATTAAAAAATATATTCAGTTCTGCTATTGGTGAGTCTTGAAATCCTTGGGAAGAGTTTGCTCTGTTTAGTTTTGAATAAGGTCTGGGAGAATGAAAAGGGTTCCTTGGCATTCTCATCTCTCTGCTGCTGAAGGAAAAAGAGTATTCAAACTTTTCTTAGACTTGATCAGAAGTAGTGGACCCTGAGGTCAAGCATATAGCCAGATGACTTTTTTCCAGCAAAAGTAGAGTAATGTTTTGCTTGGAGCTCCAAGGATGGTGATCAGAGAACACTCCCTGAATGAGAGAAAACATCTGTGTCTTCTACAAACTGCTAGGATGGCTAGTTTAAAATCAGAAAATCAATCAGGTAAATGATTCTTTAATCTAAGTGAATACTTTCCTAATTCCCAAGGTCTTCCCAGGATTTTTTTCCTCTAGCTCTTAGTTCATGAAAGGTCTTTTCAATTCTGGCTTCTAGTTCTGTGGTAGCACTTTCTCTCAACAGCTCTGCTCTCATCTCTCCCAGGAAGCTTTCTCTGCTTGACTAGTTAGCTATGCTAGACAGTCTATTTCTTTTGCCTCAATATTTTTAATCTGTGATTTTTCACAGCTACTTTCATTTGCCTCATTCATGTTTACATTCTTCCCCCCTCCCCTTCTTTCCCTCTCCTTCCTTTCCTGTTTCTAAGACAGAATGCCAGGGAAGTGCTGGGAAAGGAGGAATGACCACCTCTGTGTAAGGTGGTCTTAATCTTCGTTGATTTCTTTTCTCCAAACTCTTACAGATTTAGAGGGAAAATGGCCCTAGGGGAAACAGTTAAATTTAAACCTTTGGGTAGGGGGAAAACAATTTCTACTAGTTGTTAAGTCCCTACTCTCCATCCTTACACATTTCCCAAAGGATATAATTTCCCCCATGGATTCTGGACATCCAGAATTCACAAAGTATGAAGTCTTCACACTTATCTGGGTGCTGCTCTAGGTACTGCATTTGGGAAAATAAACTGAAACAACAAAAAGAAATGAAATAGGTTGTTCAAAGTGTAGCATCCTCCTATAGGCTCACACATTCTCTGAGTTATAGGGCTATATTTCCAACATTGTTGCTCCGGAGCCCAGACCAGTGTGCTTCCCACTAACAATCAGACTTTTTTTTTTTAAAGGCAATGTTATTTTCTAAAGTGGTATTGTAAGAATAGTTTTTATAAAACACTTGACCAAAAAGCTTTGGGCAAAATTTTTCACAATATATATAAGTCCATTGTAAGAGAAGGCTGAAACTTAAGAGCATAATGTTAGTTAGATATGATTGTAGAAAACATACATAATAATGGAATTCTTTCCAATTCCTGGCTCTGGAAGTCTTTTTTTTTTTTTTTTCTTTGTCTTTGTCGAGTCTCTCAAAGTTCCCTTAGATATAGTCCTTTGCTGAGTGAGCCACTCAGTTGGGCTTCCAGGATCTGTGCCTTTCTAAATATATGACCAGAAGTCTTTTTTCATACAAGGTATCACGCCCTTTGAAGTAACTGCAGTCCTTTATTGACTATCTCTATGCATTTTTCTATTTCCACTACTACTAGATATTAAGGTGCCTACTGCTACTGCCACTATGGGACCTCCGATAGTTCCTCTACATTCCACAGGCACAAAATTGACTAAGCATTTCTATCTTATAATAAACATTCACTTAAAATCAGGAAAGATATCACTGCCCTTGTCCCACCCATCTTTTGAGATAAGCACAAAGTAGTGCTGTTTCCATTATAGCTGCAAAGAAAACAATGATGGGCTGCCCCTTTTGTCTAATCCACTCAGTTACTATTTAGTTACCTCTGAGATATTAGTTCTTCTGGCATCACAATTAGAAGTCTTTTCATTATACAATTCTGTGTAGTTGCTTGGATTGGAGGCAGACAAGAGCTGGTACAAATTATTACCCTGAAAAGTTTATGTTACAATTTCCCACCAGTACATCTAAAGTCCAAGAAAAGTGGGATCAAGTATAAAGGGCATATGTAGCAATAAAAGAATGACTGATGGCTAAGAAGTCCTTTTTCTCTCTCTTTTATGGGATACTAAGTTCCCCCACAGGTATATGGTAGTTTTCTGTTAGACTCTTTGTAGAGTATTCTTTCCTTGCATCTATGTTTAGTTGGTCTTAAATTCCAGATGCTGCCAAGGTTGACAACTACTGCTTCTCTGGGGACATTGATAGGATGCTAATGGAAAATCCAAAATTCTCTGAATCTGCTGAAACTCATAGATCCTCCTCCAGTCAAAAGTGGGAGAGGGAGACTGAAACTGAAACTTACACCAAAGATCTTCTCCCTATAGCCTAAGCAATTTATTTTCAGGGGTTTGGTTTGAAGCTACTATCTCCTCTCTCCTACTGTATGCTCAGATCTCTGAATTCAAAATTGGTCTATTTTATGCAAAACTCACAGAGTGGGTCTGGGTATTCCCAGATAATACTAATACATTTACCATAGTTCATAATGTTACTTCATCCAATAATCTTCCCAATTGATTGAACCCAAACACACACACACACACACACACACACACACACACACACACACCCCACCCTAGTTAAAATGTCTTTAATAAAATAGAGACATTTATAACTTGTTCCTGTACTGTTTATATCTTCAATTGATTGATTATTCTAATGGATAAAGGCATGTTACTTAAGTAGAGTGGTATAATTGGTAATTTCCTCACCGGACTCCAATCCTTACAAATTCATTTATTCATTTGCCACATATTTGCTGAGCACTTATAATTTGTATTTTATTTTCCCTCAATTACATGTTAAAAACAATGTTTAATATATTTAAAAAAATTTGAATTCCATATTCTATCCCTCCATTCCTCCTCCTTCCTCCTTCCCTAAGATGTTAAGCAATGTAAATACCTGTAATTTAACAGACAGGAATAAAAGACAAAACCCTCAAATCCTTGATTTTGGCTTTGCATCCCCAGCATGGTGCCAGGTCCATAGTAGATGTTCAATAAATTGTTTTGAATTGAATTCTTCTTGTGAGGAAAAACAAGTACATAGATAAGTAAAAATTAAATACGAGAGAAGTTCTAACAATGAGAGGTAAAGAAAATTACTCTAGAAAATTACTCTCAATCTGAGCATCTGAGCAAGCTAGGATTCTAAGAGGCAGAAGTGAGAAGGGAATATATTTAAGATGACAAAGTGAAACTATTCAAACACTGTTCTGTTTCCATCTTTACCATTAAAGAGAATTATGTTCATAGAAACTGAAAGAGGTAAAACAAATTGGTCTAAGAAGGAATCCTCACCTATAAAATGAGGAAGTTGGACAAGATGGAATTAAAGGGTCTTTTCAGCTTTAAGATTTATGATTCTATGACAAATTAGAGGCAGAATATTGAAAAAGTATAGTGTACACAACAGAATCAGTAGAAACCAAGATTGTAATGTCACCTCAGGAATTTTCTAATATTTAAGAGCCTCAATATCCTCATTTGTCAATCAGAGATAACACTTAAAATATTTATTCCAAGAGTTCTTGGGAGAATCAAATGAGATAATATATATAAAATACTTTTAAAATCTTAAAGCATTATATAATTTTCAGCTATTATTATTATTAATGCTGATAGGTAAAGAGATAGAAGAAACTACTAGTTTAAGTTAATTTAAGTCTCTAGGCTAAGATCAATTATATTCTAGGCTCTTAAAATAATTTATACATGATATTAAAAAACCATTTGAGAGATCAAAGAAAATGGGAGAAGTGCCAAAAGACTGGATCAAGATGGATTATGTATATATATATGTATATATATATATGTATATATATGCATATCAGTTCTTTAAAAAAAGTTAATTCCTAAAATTATTAATAGATTTGACATAGGATCTAAATTCTTAAAATCTAATACTTTAAAGCATGTATGATCTCATTTGTGTGAATATTCCATTCTTTAGTGTAGTTCATAACTTATTCATAGCTTTTCATATTCAATTTTGCCCATGTTTTGCCCTAATAAAGAAAAAAAATTCATCTTCCTTCTTGCCCAGGCTGTTAATGCAGGAATTATTCATGGACTCAATTCCACT
Organism: Myrmecobius fasciatus; assembly: GCA_023553655.1. NCBI lineage: Eukaryota > Metazoa > Chordata > Mammalia > Dasyuromorphia > Myrmecobiidae > Myrmecobius > Myrmecobius fasciatus. The sequence goes on from JAJPUD010007120.1 coordinate 53,632, forward strand.
ACTGACTAGCATTGGAGCTTTGATCTGTTCCATTTTTCAACTGAGTTGGTTCACCTTTTCTAGGCAACCTGCTAATCTCTGATTCCTGGGAATTTACCATTTTGATGCTGAACTCAATGCAGACATCTGATTGATATAGTCCATTGTAGTGAAGAAGTCTAAATTTGAAAGTTCCGTCAATTATAGCCTACCCCTGGAATGAATGGCATGTACCACTATAGTCAGCTCAGGTCCTTCCTCTACATCCAATGCATCCTTCTACATCCTTTCTCTACATCCAAACTATCCAATGTATACTTTCTTCTAGTTACTTTTATATTTTCTGGATACAAGGTGAACAGGCTGATCATCTATTGCCTCTTATTCTATTCATATGACTTGCTCATCTCATTTTGTGATTACTACAGTTCCTTAATATCCCTCACTTCACTTCCTGCACATAGGTTATCATTAGAAATATCTGTAGTTTACTTGTGCCCACTCTCTCTACTGTCCTTTGTGTTACCTGCAATTGAATCCCTAGAGGTTCCCACCTGAGTGGAATTTTATGAGGACTCCATAAAGTAATAAAAGGACTCTTAGAGTTAGGAGTCAAGAAGTATATCTTTTCCATATATTTTCTACACATATGCTTCATTACTATTTTACTTTTAACTTTGATTACATTCTCCCCTGAGGCCTTACATGTTTGAGAGGAGAATGTGCCTCTTGCTTGGGGTGGTGATTTGGTGGTAGTGTGGAGTGTCCAGGAGAATGTTTTATGTTACTACTCTTCTTGCTATACCCACTCAAGTTAATGAAGTCTATTTGTTGATAATCAGTGGGAAGTATACTAGAGAGGGCTCATGAATGTCAATGTTAGATGAGCACAATTCCTCAGAATTACTCCTAGTTATGGAAAGAAGTAGCTATCCACTTGGGATCTAGCTTGCTAGTGGAAGTGAGAGTTAGGAAAGTAGTCATAGAGGGGTCGCTAAATAAAATTCACAACCATAAAACATTTTTAGGAAATTATTAGTGTTTAAAAAAAAAGGATGGATGTTTATCACTTCATCAATAGCTTATCAGATGATTCAGAATCCAGTTAAATGAGGAGTGAGCTTGGCTTTTCTGCATTGCCCAGAGAAGCAATCTGAAGATTTTGGCAATTTTTTAACATGTCACTGTAACAGGGTAGCATTTGTATAGTATTCTTTTTTTTTTTAAAACTTGTTTATTTATTTTTATTTATTAAAGCTTTTTGTTTGCAAAACATATGCATGGGTAATTTTTCAACATTGACCCTTGCAAAGTTTTCTGTTACAAATTTTTCCCTCCTATCTCCCACCCCTTCCCCTAGATAGCAGGGAATCTAATATATGTTACTTATGTTAAAATATTTGACAGATGGAATATGTGTATATATATTTATACAGCTATTTTGCTGTACAGAAAAAAAAAAACCTGAGAAGGAAAGCATGATGTAAGCAAACATCAATAGAAAGTGTGAAAATGCTATGTTGTGGTCCAGACTCAGATCCCACAGGCCTCTCCCTGAGTGTAGATGGCTTTCTTCATCACTGAACAACTGGAATTGGTTCGAAACATCTCATTATTGAAAAGAACCATGTCCTTCAGAATTGATCATCCCATAGTCTTCTTGTTGCCATTGTACAGTATTCTTTTAAGGGTGATGGTAAGTTAAAAGATCTTGTCATTACTTCATTAGTTAGAAAGAAGAGTGGATTTACTCAGCAGGAGAGTATTGAGTATTATAAAATAAGTGACTAATAAAAATCTTTTCATATATATTGTTCATGAAGGGATCATTATAAAATCTTGCAGATTAAGTCGTGAGTGTCCCTGAGCATATGAATCATCTTCACTCATGTGTTTTCCAGATTAAGTTCTATAAGTATATGCCTGCTCTCCTCCACAGATTCTCTGTACACTTGTGGGACTGTGGGACTCAAGTTTAAGTACGGACTGTGATGTATTATTTCTGTATTTGCTTTAAATTCAGTAACTGTAATGTTATGATTATTTTGGGATTTTGCCTTACTGTTAAGTAAATGTTTTATGTTTAATAAATCAAGATACATTTAGCCAGAGTTTATGATATGCTAGGCACTGTGCAACAGTTAATGATGTTATCATTGTGAATGACTTTTTTTGTGCATAGAGAGGAATCATATCATTGAGTCTCAGCAGCTATACAGTAACAATCAGGGAGAGTAAGTATCCCTCTCTGCAACATTGTAACTTCTAGGAGCCTGATAAATTTTCAGTAGTAGCCATGAAATTATAGTCCTTTTCTGGCAGTCCAACTTAATTGGGATGATTTTGAATAAATAAATTGAATAAATAAATTTAGAATTGTAATTTTATCATATTAATTCTGATTATTCATAAGCAATGAATATTTCTCCCAATTATTTAAATCTGACAATTTGTATTTGTATAATTATGTTCATTTAGTATTTGAGTTTGTCTTGGCAGGTATACTGCCAAGTAGTTTATATTGTCCACAGTTACTTTTAAAGTGATTTTAAATATTTTAAATTTATCTCTTCTTGCAATGTTTTATTGATGACATGTAGAAATGCTAATGATTTATGTGGATTATCTTATGTCCTGCTATTTTGCTAAAATTGTTTCAACTAACTTTTTAGTTAAATCTCAAAGATTTTCCAAATACATCATCATATCTTCTGCAAAAAAAGAGATAATTTTATTACCTCATTGTACATTCTGATTCTTTCACTTTCTCTTTTCCTATTACCACTGCTACCATTTCTAATACAATATTGAATAATATTGATGATAATGGACATCCTTGTTTCACTCCTAATCTTGTTGGGAAGATCTCTAGCTTATTTCCATTGCAAATAATGCTTACTGATGGTTTTAGTTAGTGCTTCTTATCATTTTAATGAAAAATCTATATGAACCTCTGCTTTCAAAAATTTTTAATAGGAATGATTGTTGTATTTTGTAAAATTTTTTTTCTTTGTCTAGTGACATAATTGTATGATTTTTGTTACTTTGTTATTGATATAATCAATTATGTTCATAGTTTTCCTTATGTTAAATTACCCCTGAATTTCTGGTATAAAGCCAACTTAGTCATAATGTATAATTTTTGTGATATATTATTGTAGTCTTCTAGCTAGTATTTTATTTGGGATTTTTACCTTCATATTCATTAATGAAATTGGTCTATATATATTTTCTTTTTCTTTTTCTTTCTTTCTTTTTTTTTTTTTTTGCTGTTCTTCACTGAGGTGTCAGCACCATATTTGTGTCACAAAAGGAATTTGGTAGAACTCCTTCTTTGAATATAATTCTAAAAAAATCATTGGAATTAGTTGATCTTTCAATGTTTGATTGGATTCATTTGTAAATTATTTGTAAATCCATCTATCTAGTCCTGATACTTTTTTGTTAGCTCATTTATGGCTTTTTTCTTTTTTCTTTTTCGAAAATAGGTTTATTTAGAAATTCTATTCCTCTTCTGTTAATCTTGGCAGTTTATATAAGTATTCTTCCATTTCATTTAAATTGTTAAATTTATTGACATATAATTGAGCAAAATAACTCTTTAAGAATTACTTTAATTTCATTTTCATTTAGGGTTAGGAAAGGAAGGAAGGAGAGAATCTAGAACTCAAAGGTTTTAAAAACAAATTTCAAAAGTTCTTTACAAATAACTGAGGAAAATAAAATATCAAATAAAAGAAAAAAATCATTATGGAAGTTTTGAGACTTTGGAAAAAGTTAGTCCCTGATAGATTTCCCTGCCTGCTGTATGTTTTTGTGAGGTAGTTATGTATGATATAAAAATGCAAATCAGCAAACCACAGGGGCAGAATTGGGAACATCTGTAATCTTCCTTTCTCTATATCTCAGGGCTAATTCTTTGCTAACTACTTTTTTTTTTCTGAGTCAAAAAGGGAACTGAGAGCAAAATTCAAATTTCTTCTAACTAATCCAAGATCTAAATTCAGTTCCTGGGTTTCCTGGAAAAGAGGAATGATTCTGCAAATACTACAGAGAATTGGAGAAGAATGGGACTGTCATTGCTATTAGTGACAGAATCCAATGAAAAGTTCACTGCTTTTCCCAATCCTCTTTTTAGTTTAAGAATGCAGGAATATTATTCTCAAGATATCTTGAGAAACATGCTCTCCTTAAACCCAAAAAATTTGCAAAGAGGATAAGAAATGGGAATAGTGAAAGTTGAAAGAGATTATGGAAATAACAAGCATAGTAATGGGCAGTTGGTAGAACTGTGAATTAGTCCAGCTATTCTGAAAAGAAGTTTGTAAGTATGTTAAGTGACTAAAATTTCTATATCTTTTGACCCATAGATCTTAATTCCAGGCATAGATTCCAAGGAAGTAAAAACAGAAGGTCAAAATATTTACCACAACATCCTTTGTGATAGCAAAGAAATGGGAACAGATTGTATATCCACCAAGTGGTGACTAAATGAACTGTGGTATATGAATGTAATGAAATATTGTGTCATCAAGAACAAAAATATGAAAATTAAGAGAAGCATAGGAAAATTATGCAAAATTTAAAAAGCAAACCCAGAAAATATGATTGCAACAATATAAAAGTAATAAAAACAAAAAATAAAAACTGAATGCTGCAAAATTATAATGCTCAGGATTGGTCCCAAAGAAGAGAAGAAAAAATCTATTTCCTCCTTCCTTTGCAAAAGTGGGGGACTATGGATGTGAAATATTGTATATACTGTCAGACTCTCATTAGTTTTATTGACCTACCTTTTTTCCCCCTCTATTTTCTTATTCTTTGTTATAAGGAAAAAGTTATGACAGAGCCCAGTATGTTGGGTGGGGTTTCAAGGGGGAAATTTTTGGAGAACAATAATAAAACTCTCAAAGAGATTCTCAAAGTTATGGGTTATGATTTGCATCACTGAAAAAATTCCTGAATTGATGAGAACACAGATCCAATGGAGAATTGCTATGATACCTCAGCACTTTCTAGGATAAAGAGGAAGGTGTAGGGTTAGTGGTCCAGAAGGCTGAGATCAGTTGCTTGGCTCCCTTAACCAAATCAGGTATCATAAAAAAGCACTTACTGAATGCCTAATTTCCATTGATGTCATAATAAAGTTTATTTTTTTATTAAAGCTTTTTATTTGCAAAACATATGCATGGGTAATATTTCAACATTGACCTTTGCAAAGCCTTTTGTTCCAAATTTTTCTCTCCTTCCCTCTACCCCCTCCCTTAGATGGCAGATAGTCTAATACATGTTAATTATGTTAAAATATATGACAAATAGAATATATATATACATATTTATGCAGTTATCTTGCTGTACAAGAAAAATCAGATCTACAAGAAAAAAAAAACCTGAGAAGGAAAACAAAATGCAATAAACATCAACAGAGCATGAAAATGCTATGTTGTGGTCCACACTCAGATCCCACAGGCCTCTCCCTGGGTGTATATGGCTTTCTTTATCAATAAACAATTAGAACTGATTTGAAACATCTCATTGTTGAAGAGAGCCATGTCCATCAGAATTGATCATCATATAGTCTTGTTGTTGTTGTGTATAATAATCTCTTTGTTCTGCTCATTTCACTTAGCATCACTTCATGCAAGTCTCTCCAGACTTCTCTGAAACCATCCTGCCAATCGTTTCTTACAGAGCAATAATATTCCAGGTATTATAATAAAGTAGAATTAGGTTAGCAAATATCTGCTGTGAGTTTGGTTAAGGTGACTTGGTTTTTGAAAGTTGATATGCCTCATTAGATCTGACTCAAGGGGGTCCTGGACCTATTAAACTCAGTGACTGAAGCAAGGATGACTCTCTTAAGCATAGCTACTTCTAAAAGTCATCCCTCAATCTTGAAAGCAAGTACATGTTATGTGCCCTGCATAGTGCTAAACACTGATTACCTCAATATTTAAAGGTAAGCTCACTTCCCTTACACATTCCCTTTTGCTGTTCCCTCACCACAACTATCTAATTTCTTTTAAGTTCTATTTTTTACATTATCCACTAGCCTGGGAAAAAAAGGCTACCAGTTAACCAATTCTTGACATTACACCTGTTCCATGAAACCTGAGAACATCAGAAGAAAGTTGACAGATTCTTCATAGTTTCCTTAATCACTTTCCTAAAATATACCTACTGTCCTTTTGCATACAATGTAAATAATAATTATTTTGCTATTTATATTTTTGCTCTCCTGATTAATCAGTCCTTAGGGACTGCCTTTCTAGACTTATTTCCAGCTCCAACTATGTTTCACCTCACTCATAATTTGACTTTGTATATTTTTAACTAGCTGTCTTGCCCCCACCCAGGTATCCTTTTCCTCTCTTCCTCCCACTTTCCAACTCCCCTACATCATTTGTCTTCCCCCATTAATATGCAAGCTCCTTCACTAAAACATTATTGATGGCATTGTGAACTGATCCAACCATTCTGGAGAGCAATTTTGAACTATGTCCAAAGGCTATAAAACTGTGCATATCCTTCCATCCAGTAGTGCCTCTATTGGGTCTATATCACAAAGAAATCATAACAAAGAGAAAGAGACTCACATGGGCACAAATGTTTGTGGCAGTCCTTTTTGTGGTGACAAGGAACTAGAAACTGAGTGGATGCCCATCAGTTGGGGAATGGCTGAATAAATTATGGTATATGAATGTTATGGAATAATATTGTTCTGTAAGAAATGATCAGCAAGATGATTTCAGAGAGGCCTGGAGAGACTTCCATGAACTGATGCTAAGTGAAGTGAGTAGAACCAAGAAAACATTTTACAGAGTAACAACAAAATTATACAATGATCAGTTCTGATGGACGTGGCTCTTTTCAACAAGGAGGTGATTCAGGCCAATTCCAATAGACTTGTGATGGAGAAAGACATCTGTATCCAGTAAGAGGACTGTGGGGACTGAATGTGCATCATAACAGTATTTTCACTTTTTTTTGTTGTTTGCCTGCTGTTTTTTCTTTCTCATTTTTTTTCCTTTTTGATCTGATTTTTCTTGTGCAGCATGATAAATGTGAAAACACATATAGAAGAATTACAAATATTTAACATATATTGGATTATTTGCTGTCTAAATGAGGAGGTAGAGGGAAGGGAAGGAGAAAAATTTGTAACATAAGGTTTTGCAAAGGTGAATATTAAAAACTATCTTTGCATATATTTTGAAAATAAAAAGCTAGTATTAAAAAAAACATATGTAAGCTCTTTAAGATTAGAAATTGTACTGTTTGCTTCAATATATGTCACTACAGTAACTTAGCACAGTGCCTGAGATATAGTAAATGCTCTATCTACCTATATATGTACGTTGTCTCCTCCATTATTACTTTTTCCTTGTGTCCCTAGTACTTAGCACAGTGTCTAATATATATTAAGCTCTTATTAAATGCCTGTTGATTGAGTGATTTCAGCCTATTTTCTATATGTGAATCTCTTTTTTGATTGTGGGTCTCTGAAGGGCATTGCCATCAAGAAACTTTTATCTAATGCCTCCTGTGTTCAGGGAACAAAACTGAGAACTGGGGCCACAAAGAGGGAACATGTCTGTGTTTACTCACTAACTGGCTCAGTTCCCAGTTCAGGTTCAGATTTACAGTAAGTATTTCAGAAGATGATGACGTGTCATATATATGACTATCCTCCAAAGGCCAAGAATATTTTGGGAAGTCAAGACACATGAAATAACAAATGATAGGAGGTCAAATGGCTTAGATTCTCATGTGACTTGGCCCATGAATTATATTATCCTGTGAATAGTTATCTGTTCAAAATGAAATTCCCACATAAAACAATGTTTTTTTTTCCTTAAGGGAAAAATATGAACTGATTATTTTACTAGTGATTATAAGAATATCCCTTTTATTTTTTTTAATCATTTTTTAAACTAAAGCCTTTAATGGAGTACCACTGAGGTGTAAAATCAATAAGCAAGTATTAAGCTCCTACTAGCTGGCAGTACTATATTTAGTGCTGAAGAATATAAAGAAAGGTAAAAGGAGATACCTATTCTCAAGTTTAATGAGATAGGCCACAAACAACTACATACAAACAAGACATATTCAGCATAAATTGGAAATAATTGCAGAGAAAAGACTAACAAATATTAAGGATGACTGAGAAAGATTTCCTATTGATGGTGAAATTTTACAGGGATACAAAGGAAGTCAGAGAAGTCAAGAATCAGAGATGAGAAAGGCATGATGTGATGTGTGATTGTGATTGCCTGAAAACTATGTTAGAAAACTGATTTAGCAGATTCTACTAAGCCATAAGGGTTTCAAGAACAGACTATATGTCTATTGTCCAAGAACTATTCTAGCTTACTTAATTTAAAAAGTGTCATTACCAGATTGGCCACAAGATGATAAACTATTTACTAAATCACAAAGCAAATGTGATATGCATTCATGGACAGAAAACTGACACCAAGATCCTTAAAGAAATCTTTCTTATGACTGATCATAGATTCTTAAATAACTAATTTCTCATTTAAATCATTTAAATATTATTTACTCTTGAAGAATGACAAGGAATTCTGTAAGGTCACTTGTAGCCCTAGCAGAGAAAGTGATCCTCTCAGAGAAAGTTCTGAGATAGTAATCTCCTCTCCTTTCCCAGCTACAGGGGCTAGAAGTTTCTCTCCCAGTTCATGTTCCATCATTTCTCTAATCTAGCATCTAGCATTTTGCTTTTGTCAATATAGTTTCCTCATTCCAGGGCCTATAGTCTCCATTTGGGGAAAGAATATTTCCAAGAAAGTAAATGTGATGCCACCCTATGGTCAGAGACAGAAAATGTATAGGCCAGGAATGCTTCCATTCTATCTGCACCAAAGTAACCCCAGCACACTGATGTGAAAGCTTACATCCTGAAAAAAAACTCCCAGATTTGTTAAATTACCTTTTGGGTCAAACTATATCTCCCATTGCCTTCCTTCAATTTCATGATATCTTAGATATTTATCTGACATAATTCTAGACTAATCTAGCACTCCGACTCTGAACTCCCTCTGGTCACATGTGCTCTAGTCATCTCTGCTAAGAAAGTCTTCTTGGCAGATATGGCAAAACATCGCTATGATTCCTGTAACTGTGTAAGCTGAGGCAGATGAATAGATTAAATTCTGGAGTTTTGAGCAGTTGTAGAATTAAAAGCACTCAGGTGTTCATACTAAGTGTGGCATTAATATATGTTGAACCCTCTAGGAGACTGAGGAATGAGAGAAGAGAGAAACAATGAAAGAGAGAAGGAAAGAGAATGTCTTTGGGTGGGAATTATGGGAAGATGGCTTCATGTTAGAACGAAAAGGACCCCAGATTCCCTACAAACACTCCATCAGGGCTCAGAGATGCACTACTCTAGTAGGTCATATAAAGAATCTACAGAGATACCCCTAGAATCCTTCATAGACTCTGGAATAGACAAACTGGGGCAGGTTGAGAGTCAAGTGTGAAGGGTGAAGCACAGGTTAAGCTTCTGGAACCTTAGTCCTAGTGCTTCCTGCTTAAGCTCTATGAAAGGCTTCTTAAATATTTTCCACCTGTGACCCCTTTTTGCCTGAAAAATTTTTATATAACCCCGGGTATATAGGTGTATAAAACAGGCATACAAATTAAAAAACACTAATAATAAATCACAATTTCATGACTCTCATGTTCAATTATGAGATCCCATATGGGGTTGTGACCCATAGTTTAAGCAGCTTTACTTTGTAGCATCCAAGTATAGCTAAACTAGGGCCTTCCCTGAAATCTGAAGCTCAAGATTTAGAGCATCAGGAAAAGAACTTTGGAAAGTTCTGGGTAGTCCCAGAAGGATACTCCCTGATAATACAGGCAGGGGTGGGGAAGGGAGTGGGCCTGGGTCTGAAGCCTTCCTTGTTTCTAACTCTAGAGTAAGTAATCTTGGGACATTTCAGGAACAGAGGCACCTAGCTAACACACTTCTTAAAGCCAGTGTTAGGAAACTAGCACAAGAATAAGTCCTGAGTTTAGTGCCAAGTGGGAAAGACTTCAGGCAGAGGTTATAGCAGGAAGAAGTCCTAGAGTCCTATGACAAGATGGCAGAGACGCAAAGTCTCTTAAAGATGGGGCCTAGTTTGGCTGACTATACTCAAGACCGGGCAAGACATGTTTATACTATTCAGTTGTAGAATCTGACTCAAATGCAGGTCATTCCCTACTCCCCACTCCCTACTCCTCACTCCCCACCATGAGCAAATTGAGGTTAACTCTTACCACTACAAAGAAATACTTTCGGGGCAGCTAGGTGGCGCAGTGGTTAGAGCACCAGCCCTGAAGTCAGGAGGACCTGAGTTCAAATCTGGCTCAGATACTTCCTAGCTGTGTGACCCTGGGCAAGTCACTTAACCCCAATTGCCTCAGTAAAAAAAGCAAAAAAAAAAAAAAAAAAAAAAAAAAAAATTTCATTTGAAAAATGCTCAGGGAATATACCTTAAAGATTCTAAGCAATTTAGAAGTCCAGATAAAGCCTCAGAGAAAAAAATCCTAGCCACAGACACTGCAAAAATACCTAGAGGATATGAAACAAGATATTAATTCCATTTATGGAAAAGGTAGTGAGAAAAGAAAGGCAAGGAAAATTAACACCTTAAAAAAGATAGTGGAAAATCTCAAACAAAAACTGAATGCATTGATTATCCAACAAAAAAGACAAGAACAAAAAAACCCCCAATTATCCAACAATTCATTAACAAATGTCAAAACAAAAGCCCACAAAAAGTAAAGAATAAAAGAAAATGTAAGACATATGACAGAAATAAATGATTTTGAAAATAGGTAAGGAACAGGCAATTTAAGAATGATCAGACTGAAAATTATGATCAGAAAAATAAGTTTAGATAATGTATTTCAGGAAATTTTGAATGAAAATTGTTCAGAGCTCTTAGAGCCAGAAAGCAAAGTAAAAATGGAAAGAATCGTTGGTCACCTCCAGAAAGAAACCCCCAAAATGAAAAATCCCAGGAACATGATGCCAAATTCAAGAGTTCCTAGATTAAAGCAAAAATACTGCACGGAGCCAAAAAGATAGAATTTTAAATAGTAACCAATCACAGTAAGGATTACATAAAACTTAGCAATTGCCATCCAAAATAGAGCTTGGAATATGATATTCAAAAAGTCAAGGGATATAGGTTTATAACCAATGGCAATCTATCTGGCAAAATTAATTATAATCCAACACATGGGAAAGAATGAACTTTTTAGAGGGGGGGAATAGCCAGATTTCTTTTTTTTTTTTTTATTTCTTTTTAATAGAATAGAGGATTTCCAAGTATTCCTGTTAAAAAAAAAAGAAAGAACAAAACAGAACTGAATAGACATTTGAAAATGGAAATTCAGCCACCAAGAGGAACATAGAAAAGTACATATATTTGTATAATTGAAAGAACTACACACACACACACAAATATGTACAAATATACAATGAATTATTTACATGTTAACATACAAATTAAAAACAAAGGATTTCTCAAAACAATCTTTTTTAAAAATATATTTTTTTCCAATTACCTGTAAGAAAATTTTAACATTTTTTAAAAATTTTGAATTCCAAATTCTCTCTCCTTCCTTTTTAAAGAAGGTAAGCAATTTGATATGAATTATACATGTACACTCATACAAAACATATTTCCATATTAACTACATTGTGAAAGAAAACAAAACAAAAATCCCAACAAAAATAAAGTTTTCTTTTTTTAGAAGTATGCTTTGGTCTACATTTAGATTCCATCAATTCTCTTTTTGGAGGTAGATAGCACTTTTTTCCCCCCATCATAAGTCCTTCAGAATTGTTTTAGATCACTGTATGGATCAGAATAGCTATATCATTTACGATTGATCATGATACAATGTTGACGTTACTATGTACAATGTTTTCCTGGTCCTGCTCATTTTACTTTTCATCAGTTCATGTAAGTCTTTTCAGGTTTTTCTGAAATCATCCTGCTTGTCATTTCTTATAGCACAATAGTATCTCATCACAGTTATATACCACAACTTGTTCAGTCATTCCACAATTGATGGGCATCCCTTCAAATTCTAATTCTTTGACACCACAAAAATGATTCCCATAAATATTACATATAGATCATTTTCCTTAAAAAAAATCTCTTTGGGATGATACAGATCTATTTATGGTATTGCTAGATCAGAGCGAATGCAGTTTTATAGTCCTTTGGATATAATTTCAAATTGCTCTCCAGAATGGTTAAAACAATACACAACTTCACCAATATTGCATTGGTGTCCCAATTTGTTAACATTCCCTGCAACATTTGTCATTTTTCTATTATTGACTGATCTGATAGGCATGGTACTTCAGAGTCGTTTTAATTTGCTTTCCTCCAATCAAGTTGATTTAGAGCATTTTCATTTTATTATAGATAGCTTTGATTTCTTTGTCTGCAAACTGTTCATATCCTTTCACCATTTATCAACTGGGGAATGACTAATTTTTATAAATTTGATGCAATATTTTCAGTTTCCCTTTTAATATTGGCTGCATTTTGTTTGTGCAAAACATTTTTTATTTAATGTAATCAAAATTATTCATTTTAATATCCTATTTATCTTTTTATTATCAAATTATTATCAAATAACATCTTATTTGGTCATAAAGTCTTCCCTTTAAATCTGACAGGTAAAATATTCTATGCTCCCCAAATTTGCTCCTTTATGTCTTTATTTTGACCTTATCTTGATACTTTTGTCAAATAGTTTTTTCTTGTCCCAAAAGTTCGGATCTTTGCATTTATCAAACACTAGATTACTACAGTCATTTATTACTGTATACTACATACCTAATCTATTCCACTGATCCACTACTCTTATTTCTCAGCCAGTATGAGATTGCTTTGATGACGATTGCTTTTTAATACAGTTTGAGATCTGGTACTGCTAGGCTACCTTCCTTCACATTTTTTTCATTGATTGTCTTGATATTGCTGACCTTTTGTTTTTTCAGATGAATTAAGTTTTTTCTAGCTCTAAAAATGATTTTTGGATAATTTGGTATGGCACTGAATAAGTAAATTTAGATAAAATTGTTCTTTTTATTATATTGACTATCTACAAACAACTGATATTTTCCCAGTTGTTTAGATCTGACATTATTTGAGTGAAAAAGTGTTTCATAATTGTTTGTCTTGGCAGGTAGATTTCCAAGTATTTTATATTGTCTACAATTATTTTAAATGTAATTTCTTTACCCCTCTTTTCTTGCTAGATTTTGTTGGTACTATAAATGCTGATGATTTATGTGGGTTTATTTTATATTTTGCCACTTTGCTTAAATTCTTGAATTATTTCAACTAGTTTTTAATTGATTCTCAAATATTCTTCATATATACTATTATATCATCCTTATATCAAAGAGTGAGTTTTGTTTCCTCATGATCTATTCTAATTCTTTAAATTTCTTTTACTTCTTTTATTGCTATAGCTAGCATTTCTTTTTTTATGATTTAATATTTTATTTTCCCCAAATACATGTAAAAAACAATTATTAGCATTTTAAAAAAAATTTGGGTTCTAAATTCTCTTCTTTTCTCTCCCACTCCTATATGAAGGCAAACAATTTCTTATAGGTTATATATATACATATGCAATCATGTAAAAAAAAATCATTCCATGTTAGTCTTATTATGAAAGAAAACAGACAAAAAAGTCCGAAGAAAAAAAAGTAAAAAGTATGATTTGATTTCTGCTTTATATTTTTATTACTTATAATTATAATCTTTGTTTTGCTGAACTAATCTTGCAATTTTTAAACAAACACAACATGGTCATAATGTATAATCTTGTTCATATGTTGTAACCTATTTGCTAACATTTTACAGTTTTGCATCAGTATTTATTAGATATTGGTCTATAAAGTTTTTTTGCCTTATATAAATAATGTGATTATTTATACAATAAATTGTATATAATATACAAATATAAATAATAAGCATAAAAACAAAATAACTAATAATTACAATGTAAAATAAATAATATGATATTTATAAATAAATATAATAAAATAATATAATATAAAGATATAAATATTATAAATAATAACAAACTGTATTGATTACATCAATAGATGCTGAAAAAACTATTGACAAAATTTAATACCCATTTCTATTAAAAATGCTAAAAATCATAATGCTAAATGGCTTTACCATGGTTTATCATTGCATTGATCAGAGTTCTAAAGTCTTGCAAAATTGTTTTTCTCTTTGATGTCATTAATGTATAAATTGTTCTGCTCACTTTATAGAGGCTTCTTCTAAAAGTATGCGATCTCATCATTTTTTATGGCACAATAATTGTTTAGCTATTCCCAGTAATTTCCTACTGTTACCAAATAGTTTCCCTCTGTTACCAATATTTGGCTACTGTGCAAGTTACTACAAATAAATATATACACACATGATAATACAAATATACATGCATACATATGAGTCTGTATACATAGATGTTTACATATATATGTATGCAAAAACATGAACTAATACAAAGTGAAGTGAACAGAACGATTAACAACAACATTGTAAAGTGATCAACTAAGAATGATTTAGCTCTTCTCAGCAATCCAGTGCAGAGACAATTGCAAAGGATTCCTGAAGGAAAATGCTATCTCCTGAGAAAGAACAATAATAAACTCCTTCAATGACTACATATGTTCATATATATTTATACAGACACCAATAATATGACTACATTACTATAGTAGCATCTCTAGGGAAAACTGCCCATGTACACAGTTGAATTTTCCATCTAGGTATCCCTAAAGGTTAATTTTGGAAGCACTCTGAATTTCTGTCACTAAAACCTCTTGGACTAAAGAGGTAGTGGCTTTCTTCCATATCACGCTTCTGGCTTTTGTGAAAAAAAGGAAAAAAATCAAAGAGACAAAGAAACAAAGAAATAAGGAAATAAGGAAAGAAGGAAAGAACAAAGGGAAAAAAAGAAAGAAAGAAAGAAAGAAAAAAAGAAAGAAAGAAAGAAAGAAAGAAAGAAAGAAAGAAAGAAAGAAAGAAAGAAAGAAAGAAAGAAAGAAAGAGAGAGAGAGAGAGAGAGGGAGGAGGGAGGAGGGAGGAGGGAGGAGGGAGGGAAGCAGGGAGGGAGGAAAGGAGAATTAGAAATTGGGGGGTGCTGTCCATCAATTGGGAAAAACCTGAAAACAACTGGCATATGAGTATAATGGAGTATTTTTTGTGCTACAAGAAATGATGAGCAGGCAAATTTCAGAAAAACCTATAAAGATTTACATGAACTAATGCAAAGTGAAATGAGCAGAACCAATAACAGCAATATTGTACAATGATCAACTATGAATGACTTAGCTATTGTCAGCAATACAATGCTTAGGCAATTCCAAAGGTTTCATAAGTAAAAATGCTGTCTACCTCCTGAGAAAGAACAGATGGAATCTGAATGCAGATTAATGCATATTATTTTTACTTTCATTTTTTTCTCATGGGTTTTTTCTTATGGTCTATTTCTTTTTCACAACATAAGTGATATGGAAATGTTTTACATGATTACACATATATAACCTATATCAAATTACTTATTATTTTAGGAATAGGGGAGGTTAAGAGGAGGGAGAAAATTTGAAACTCAAAAACATTTTAAAAATGAATGTTAAGATTTCTTTATACGTAATTATAAGAATAGAATATTACAATTTTTGAAAAAAATATATGAACAAAGAAATAAACTTCTAAATCCTAGCTGGGCTTCAAGTCTAGAAAGGTTAATGGTAACAGGTAATGAAAAAGAATGATTAACAAACAGAAAGCTCAGGCTTTACCCTCAAGAGAAAAAGGACAGGAGAAAGACACCTTCTTGTTCTCTTTAACCAGACTCCCAGCAATTTGAATTTCAGATTCAGTGATGATGCATTGTAGAAACCTCTTCATTAATGACTGCCCAAGGACCATTGTTCTGCCCGTGCTCGAATGATTCCTTTATGACTAGTCCTTCTTCTAACAAGCCTGTATTAGTTCAAGGTTGAAGGCAGACCCCATAAACTTGGAGAATGGTAGGTAAACCTTCCTAAAGTACTTGAGATTTCCCCCAGCCTTCTGAATAGTTGCTCTGAGATAATTAAGCACTGAATTGAATCACAGTTTGCTAATAGGAAAAAAAAATCTCTATGCTTCAAATCCCAAAGTATCTAATGGTTAAAATTTTTAAACCTACATATCTCAATAAAGATCAATAGATACCTAGACAGATTCAGTAATTATGTTGCTGGTTTACTATATCTCTCCCCGAGACTCCTTGATTCTGACTAATTTCTAGTTTGCCCAAGTAGAAATGACTAGCCCTTGGGAAGAAGATTCCATGGTATCTTAGATTTTATGAAATCAAGTATCTAGGCAACATCTAATATATGCCCTAGATTCTGAGCATATTTTCAAAGAATTTAGAAAAAAGATAGGTAGTCAGTCTGTTACCAAACATTTCATATATTTATTATATAACAGATATTGATATGAGGTTACAAAGAAAGAGTAAAAATGTTGTTTCTGGTTTCAAAGAGTTCACATTATAAGAGGATAGACAACATGTATAAACAACTATGTACATACAAGATATAAACAGAGTAGATAGAAGGTGATCTAAGAATTAATATTAGTTTGGAGGGTAAGAGATCAGAAAAATCTTCAAGGTGACTGTAGAATTTCAGCTGGGTCCTGAATGAAATCAGGGAAACTAGGAGTGAAAAACAATGAAGGATAGCATTTCAGGCATGAAAAAATGCAGTATAAATGCAAAGGTAGAATATGGAATATCCTCAGGTGAGGAACAGCAAGTAGCTATTGTAGGTATATCATAGCATGTGTGGAAAGGAGTAAAGCATAATACTGGGGAAAAAAAAAGGACCCAGGATGGGAAGGCTTTGAATGCCAGATTTTATATTTGATCCTGTACATAATGAGGCAATGAAGTTTATTTTAAAGTCAAACCCAAGCTTTGGGGAACTCACTTTGGCAGATAAAAGGAGACTGGAATATAATAGGGAGAGGTGAAGCAAAGGTACATATTAAAAGGCTATTATAATAGTCCAGTCCAGAGGCGATGAGGGCCTGTGCCAGGATATGAGTCATCCTTATTCTTTGGTTGCATTTGTGCACATACACACATATTTAAATGTGTGTACAAACACACACACACACATACATCCATACCTACACACATTTTTTATATGTGATATAAAGGAAAAAAAGGCTTGATAACAGATGATGTATAGGGTGAATGTAAAAAAGGAATTAATCATGATAGATTACAAATTTGAATAATTAGAAGGATGGTGATACCCTGGACAATAATAGGAAAGCTGGGAAGTGAGGTAGAAGAAGGCAAAGCTTTGAAGAAAATGAATTCTGTTTTGGTCATATTAGCTTTGAGATGTCTAGGGATTCAAACTTCAAAATGTCCAAAAAACGTTGATCTTGCAGGATAAGAAGTCAGGAAAAAAGACAAAGGCTGAATATAAATATGGAAATCATCTCCAAGGGAGGTGGTGTAAAAAGAACAGTAGACTTTACAGTAATGTAATATGAAACCCTAAAATTTTTGGTTTGGGAGTCTGCCTCAGGAAACTCTTATGCCCAATCTATCTGATTCTGACCACTCCTTAGCCACATAGCTTCTGGTTCAGGAAACTCTTATCCCAAGTCTGTCTCATCCTAAATAGACTACTTCTCAGTTCATTGCTGACTGATGATCTGGTCAGTGATAATCAAATTTCAGAGACCATCCTCAATTTAGATGGAGATTACTCCCTAACCTTACCCTTGGGCCACAGAATTAACATATGTATGATTGAAAGCTGTATAAGTCTATCTCCTTGCTTCAGTTTCTTTCCTGGATTCCCTTAGAATTCAGTCTGCTTTGTAATGGCAGCACATTACTTTCAATAAAACCTTGCCCCTTGACTAAGAGATGGGTTCAAGCTTGCAAATTCTTTTGAGACACCAGTCTGGAAACTTTAGAATCCCCCTTCTTAACCTCAACATTAGCACAGAGTCACTGGTAAAGGTGACACAGATGAAAATCCAGCAATGGAGAGCAGACAAGTAAACAACTGGAAGGAATCAATGTCATGAAAACCTAAGATCTGGCCATTAAAAAGATCACTGGTGACTTTGGAGTGCAGTTTTAACTGAAGACGTCAGAAGTCAGAAGCCAGATTGCAGAGGATTTGGAAAAAAGCATGAGTAGAAGTGTCCAGTGTCCAGTGAAATTAGAGGACACCTTTACGGGGGATGGATGGAGCAAATGAAGGTTGCAGTAACTTAAATTATGCAAGTAGAGTGAAGACGGAGGATACATTTGCTGGGGATGCATAGAGCAAGTGAAGGTTACTATGATCTAAAATTCTATGTAGGAATTCACTTCATGAAGAATCACATACTCCAAGAATGAAATTATGATGATAATAAAAAGTGTCAGGAATAAATGAGGAAGGTGGTTAAAGAGACAGATTTGGATTTAGATGGAACTCCGATCAATTGCAGAGCAATTAAAAAAACTTATGACACTTTGACAGAGCAAAGCTTAGCTTGGTTAGGGAAGGATGGACGAGTATGGGAAGGGGGAGGAGGGTGGGGCTGAATTCAATGGCCTTGACTTAGCATTAATAACGGTATTAATATATTCTGCAAATATCTATAGAAGGGAACAGAAACGAATCAGAGTGGAGCAGCCAACAGTTGCATTCTCCAAAACTCCAGGATGCGCCTCCTTGCGGCCGGAAGTGGCCCTCTAGCCAAACTTCCCGCTGCACGCCTCGATGGTAAGGCGGTTGTCCGGTTAGGCTACTGGGCGCCGCCATGTTGGAAACCCTGAGCAACGGCGGCGTGCCGAGCCATGGCGGCGCCCGAGCTGCTGGAGGTGCGGCCGGGCCTCTACCTAGGCGGGGCGGCTGCCAGCGAGCGGAGCCGGCTAAAAGAGGCAGGAGTCACGGCCGTGCTGACAGTGGACACCGAGGAGCCAGCTGGCGACACCAAAGGCCTACAGACTCTGTTTATCTCGGCGCGGGACGAACCCGAGACAGACCTGCTCAGTCAATTGGACCGCTGCGTCTCCTTCATTGGCCGAGCGCGCGCCGACGGCGCCGCCGTGCTCGTGCACTGGTGAGCGTGCGGGGTGGTGGCGGTGGCGTGGGATCACCCGCCCCCTGGAGCGGCAGCTCTTGGGAAGGGAAGCCACTGAGCAGGTGGAAGGCGGGCTGGGAACGGTCCTTTTGCAGCTCCCAAAGGTGTGGGAAGTGTTCTAAATAGAAGCGAAGTCGTGGGGAGCTGCTAATAAGTCCCACCCTTGTTCCTGCCTTGAGTTTGACGATTAAGCCCATCATCCAGGCCAGTTGGTTGTGCCTGTCCTGGGGGTAGGAAGACCCTGGACACGTCCCTGCATCCTTTTTGCCTCAGTTTCCTCATCTGTAAAATGAGCTGGAGAAGGAAATGGCAAACTGCGCCAGCGTCTCTGGTGAGAACACCCCCAAATGGGGTCATGAAGGGTCAGATGCGATTGAACCACAATGCTGACCAGTCACTGATCGCTCACTGCTCCTTGGCTGAGTTCCCTGAGCCACGTTTTCCCCAACTCTGTCCCAACTCTCCCTCTCACTCTTTAGCATCATAATATATAATATTATGTTATAAGTACATACTTTAATGCAGCGATTCAGCTACATTGTAAACAGAATGAACAAGGAAAGTTAAAGCGCTTATTTGTAACAAAGTATTTATCAATAGCGTATGGGTGGGGGCATAATCACCCTCACCCCTAAGTGAGCATGGAAGGGAATACTGAAACTGAAATTCCAAGTCCTTTTTTTAAACATCAGCAAACTATTTTGTATAGATGTCATTTGAAGGTCCCTCAAATTGGGGTGTCCTATAATAAGTAACACCTGGAATTTAATACGTCTCGTAGAGCTTTTTACTTAAGGTAAGCAGAGGCATATCAACAATATTTCTGCTTTCTAGATGCCTTTTTAGCAAAGCAGATGCAATAGTCTTCTGTCATAATTTCGTGCCATTGGCAATAGATATTCAGGGAGTGTGTATGTGAACCTGGGGCAGAAATCCTGAGCATCTTCCCTTCTCAGATTGATTTTTTTTTTTTTGACTAAGTAAAAGAGGCCATTCTTTGCCTCATTTCTTACCTAATTTTAATCACTGATGGGGCCCCGTTAAAGATTTTAGCTTAAAAAGGCCAAGGTCTCCCATTGCAACTAAGGCAGTCTCCAGTCCTCTTAATCTACACCTGGGCACTAGATCCAGAAGGCTCAATTGCCTCCTCCAAGTCCTGGTTCTCTTGGAGAATAAAGGACTTATAACAAGTGAACTTGTTAGAAAGCATTAAACACCTGGAGCCATAGACTCCTCATTTGTAAATCAAACTTTAGGGTCTCTTTCAAGCGTCTGTCCTTTATTCTATAATTCTGTGATTTAGCAGAATGAAGACTATATATGTCAAACAAATTTTGAAAATTAAAGGTTCTCCAGAGAACATTGTAAACAGCAACTATAAGATTGTGTGATGATCACCTGTGATGGACTTGGCTTTTTTTAACAAGGAGATGGATGATTCAGGGTAATTCCAATAGACTTGGAGAGAGCTATCTGCATCCAGAGAGAGGACTATGGATACTGAATGTGGAGCACAACATAGTATTTTCACCTTTTTTGTTGTTTGCTTGATTTTTTTTTTCTTTCTCATTTTTCCTTTTTGATCTGATTTTTCTTGTGCAGCATAATAAATATGGAAATATATTTAGAAGGATTGCACATATTTAAGGATTATTTGCTGTCTGGTGAGGAGGATGGGAGGGGAGGGGGAAAGGAGGGAGAAAAATTTGGAATACAAGGTTTTGCAAGAATGAATGTTGAAAACTGACTTTGCCTGTATTTTGAAAATAAAAAGCGATTATTAAAAATTAGAAAAAAGAACATTTTGACATTAAGTGGTAACAATTGGTGTAGTATGGTAGAAGGAACTGTGTTCAAATCTCCATCAATTATTATGCCCTATTGTTTTATACAGGTAGGCATAGACTTTCCAAATTAGTGTCATATCATAGAATTAGAGATCTAGAACTTCAGGGTACCTTGGGGGTCATCTCCAACTCTTTTTTTTTTTTTTTTTTTTTTTTACAAATGAGGTAGTGGAAACCTGGAGAGATTCAGTAATTTGCCCAAGATAGTTAGTGTTTGCCCAAATTGCCAAGGTAGTATTTAACCCCAGACCCTCTGACACCAGAGTTAGTAATCTTTCCACTGCAGCACACTGCCTGAAAGAAGAATCAGATTTGGTTTCACTAGAAATTGGACTTGTACATTTGACATCACAATAACCCATATTTGCAAAATGCCTGATATGTATCTAGTTTATACAAAAGCCCTGTGGTGTACATAGAAACTTATACATTTTAACATCTCAAATTTTTGAGAGAACAGAGTGGAAATTTGTACCTTACAATGGGCTGGTGTCAGTAGGCAATCCCAAAGTCATCAGATGTATGTAAAAACCAGGTTTATTACAAGAGAAATGAATTTGCATATGGAATCCAAAGAGTTCACAGTACTTAAAGAAGATTACATAGTTATGACTACAGCAAAATGAACAAGAGAAAATACCTTTCTATCCAAAGAGGCATGGCATAGGAGGGAAAAAAATAGTTTTGCTTTCTCCTTGACACATTCAGGACCTCCCACACACTTAGTGTTTGTAGACAATATAGCAATTGAAAAAGATAAATTCAGGAGACCCTTTAATACTCCTTAACACTAGGTAATTTTCTTTTATTGTTGCATGGAATTGGAGTTACTTTGGTTATGCTATCATGTTGGGAAATACAGAGGCATGGGCTTTTAAACTACACGTGTGTGTGTGTGTGTGTGTGTGTGTGTATTAGTTGGAGATTAGAAGTATAATATTTGTTTGAATTTCAGTCAGATAAAAATTGAGTAGAATTTTACCAATAATTAACAAAAGAAATGTTATTTCCCTCTGTCACTGACAGTTTAATTGCAAAAGACACTTTTCAGCCATGCAGGTATTAGTCGAAGTGTTGCTGTCATGACTGCTTACATAATGAAGACTGAGCAGCTTACTTTTGAAGATGCCTATGGCAGCCTGCAGACCATCAAGCCAGAGGCTAAGTATGTTCATTGTCTTTGGCCTTTTTTTTTTGTTGTTGTTCCTAAGAGAAAGGATGTGTATCCTCTATGAAAGAAAAATTGAACTTTATTTTTTGTTGGTTATTACAGAATGAATGAGGGCTTTGAGTGGCAGCTAAAGCTTTACCAGACAATGGGTTGTGAAGTGGACACCTCTAGTGCAATTTATAAGCAGTATCGTTTACAGAAAGTTACTGAGAAATATCCTGGTAAGTGTGTATTCTCAGCCTAAGAAGAATATTTTTAATGTCTAAGGCTATCATTTCTTCTCCTTACATTAACAGAGTATTATTTGAATATGCAAAGAGCTTATATATTCACAATTGACTGTGTTATAATTGTTCTTTGCAGAATTACAGAATTTGCCACAGGAAGTCTTTGCTGTAGATCCAACTCTTATTTCCCAAGATTTGAAAAATGAGATCCTCTACAAATGTAGGAAGTGCAGGTAAAATATTTTGCAAATTGTAGAGGTTTCAAATTGGTTACATACAGAAACATGTTTGAAGTTCCAAACCCTTTTTATTAATCTATTAGATTTAGAAAAATGACAATGCTAATGAATAGAAGATAATTTATAATTCAGATCTCAGATTTAAAATTAGGCTTAAAGAGGAATGTGAATCATAGAGACCCAAAAATAATTTTAGATAATAGGAGTGGCCCTGTCTTAAATTCATGTGGAGTGATATAGATCTCCTTGAGAGCCCATGCTCCTTTGCCTGATACTCAAAGTTCTATCTCGCTGCCTCACCTCATTTTACCTGAGATTCCACTCAGACTGGACCATTCACCAGAGATGCTTTATACTTTCTCTCCATATCTTTTCTCACATTTTTCTCTACATGGTCTATAATGTCCTTCTTACCTAGGTAGCCAAGTGCAGTGGATAGAGTGCTATACTGGGAGTCAGGAAACTGAATTCAAATCTGATCTCAGGCAGTTCCTAGCTGTGTAACCAAGGACAAATCACTTAGTCTGTAAAATCAGAATAATAAGAGCACTTACTTAAGAAGGTTATTGTGAGACTCAAATAAGTTAATTTTTGGAAAGGGCTTTGTGAACCATCAGCCTGTCATCATCATCAACAATAACATCGACAATTATTAATATATAATTGTAAAATTATGTAGGATATAAAAGTAATAAGAAAGGTTCTGACAAAATGACAGAAATTCAGAGTAAGAAAAGATTTCTTCAAGTAGATAAGATCAGGAAAGACAGTAATCATAGAAGAGGCACATTTGATCTGGGTCTTGATGATTCTAAAAGTAATTATTAATATGAATTATAACAATTATAAATAACATGTGTTATAATAAGAAAACACAAACCTCTCTTTCCATCTAACTCTGACATTTCCACCAAGGCCCAGATCAAATGCTGCCCTCTTCCAAGATCTCTTCCTCTTCTGAATTTCAGTGTCATTTTGTCGGTACCTTTCTCACTATACATGCATATTTTATCTATTTTTACAGTTAAGTCTTCTTTGCTCTTCTAACAATAAACTCCATGAGGACAGGCATTTATTGTTATTCTTTATATTTCCTATAGTGCTTTCACTTAGTTTATCAAGAAATATTTGTGGAATAAACAAAAAAGCATTCCACAGTTACATGTCCCATGGAATTTTAGAAATTTTTTTTTTTTTTATGGTTACTAATGTTCTTTGTGGTTTGGGAATTGCAGGCGTTCCTTATTTCGAAGTTCTAGTATTTTGGATCATAGTGAAGGAAGTGGACCAGCAGCCTTTGCTCATAAGAAAACGACACCTTTAATAATTAACACAGGGAATGAAGCTAAATGTACTTCTTATTTCATTGAACCTGTTCAGTGGATGGAATCTGCATTGTTGGGTGTGATGGATGGACAGGTGAGCAGAACATTCAACTTTAGTAATGCAATTTTACACAAACTGTAATTCATTTTTGTTTTTCACAGTTCTCATGATATTACTATTTCTTTAATACATGTCCTGTCCTATCCCATTTGCCAATAATATATCTCATTATGGCCCTCTTACATAGTATATGTAATATATTATATTATAATAATAAATCACAAACCTCTCTTTCCCCCCAGTTCTGACCGTTTTTACTTCCATCAAGGTCAAGCTCAAATGCTGCCTCTTCATAAAAATCTATTAATAGTTTATGAAGAAACTATTATATAGCTATTATAGAATAATGAAATCCTGCCTCCTTATTTTATGCAAGAACAAAAGTTTTGATATGATTCGTGGGATAGTTAAGGACAATTGAATATTAAATCTATGCTTGTTTGATTTTTTGGTGTGAAAGACTAGATTGGCATTCTTAAATTAGTGAAACTATAATTGCCCTGCTTTTGATCCAGCATTTGATAATTATGGTAAATTCATTAAAATTAAAGTTCAAGAGACATAATTTCTACCTAATTAATCACCTTATTAATTATGACTAGTGAATAATTAATAAAAGGATGGTCAGTTGACTTTCTCTTGCAAAACAAGGAGAATCTTGGGGGCCTCTGAAAGCTTAAAAAACCTTGGAAAAGGGCGTGTCCTGAGGATAGGAATCAACTTTAATTGGTTATCAATTGGGGAAGGGGAGAGGAATAGATATATTAATGAGGAAATAACAAAGTTTTCAGCTCTTCCTATAGAGAGCATGACCTAATCAAGAGACTCAGCTACTTCCAGCAATCTGGGCAAAAGAATCTGCCTCACTGGTTGATTTTCTTTTTTCATAAGCTGGGTCACCCCAAATTCTTTGGGAAGCTTCCAAGACAGGGGTTTCTTTCCTAAGGGCAAGGCCTCACTTAGACTGGATTCTGTTTGTAAGGTCTTCTAGTTGGGTAGAGTCTCACTTGAGATAGAAAAGCAGGTACCTTGAGGATTTGAATAATCTCATCTATCCAAAATGTCCTTCAGATGCTAACTGAACAATCTACAAAGGGCTGATTTCTAAGTGAGGAAATAGAAAAGGGAAAATCTGATCTCAGTTAATAATTGGTTATTAATATGAGAGAAATAGCCATTTCTTTCATGGTACTATTTTGAGTGAATATCATAATTTCTGAATGTTAGCCATTTTTAGTAATAAAAATGGTCATCTTTTTAGTTAATACCCCACTATGAAATTAAATTGGAGATATAATCTCCATTTAATTTGGTAGATTTAGTAACTTCTTCAATTCAGAGATTTTCTTTATATAAATTATGTAATTTTTCTTCTGTAACAATTTTTAAAATGTCATTCTTCTCCAGTGCAATGTCATTCTTCTCCAGTACCTCGAAATTACCATCTGCCTTTTCCTTCCTTCACCCCAGCCCTAATTGTTCACTTTCCACTGGACACTCCATCTTGGCATGCTATTGATTCCTTCACACCCAATCTTGCCTGAGGTAACCCAGAGCCATTGGTAGGGGTCTTCCCCAGGCATCCTAACTACTACCTGACCTATCTTCCCTAAAACCAAACTCTCTTCTATATGTTCTGTTCTATACTTAGAATGGGGACTCCTTGAGAACAGACAGTCTCACATTTCTATTTCTGTCCCTAGCACTTAACTGACACATAGTAAGTGTTTATTAAATTCTCTTCCATTCATTCCATTTTATTCCATTGATCACAAATTGGAAAAGCAATTTAAACAGACATACCCCTTTGTATTTTACACACATATGCTTCAGTCCTCCAATAAATCTCTGATCTCCCCCATTATGGTCTCCCTTCCAAGAAGGCAATTCAATACCCATCCATATTTTTTCATCTTATAAAGGCATTATCTGGATCTTCCTATAAATCCTCCATGGGAGTCTGTCCTGCGTGCTGGGAACCTTCAATGTTTTGATATGAGAAGGGAAGTGTGACAGGGGCAGGATACCATTTTTCTTTTTCTTTTGATACATGACTGGCCTACCTCTTCTAGTTGTATATAGACCTTTTTGATGATATCTTTTATCCCTACTTCTTATGCTCCATTGTTGATTGGTAATCCATTAATGTTTATTCCCTTCATCATGGCACACATTTGACCCTGGATTTCTGAAGGGTCTACTAGAGACATACAATATGTGGCAATCATGTGAAGGGACTTTATGGCTGCTTTCCAGGGACCAACCTACCTAAGTACAGAGAGGATAATTCCCAATAGACTGACCACCAGGGGGTGAATTCTTCTGCACATGAAAACTAGACTTGGGATTTCATTGGTATAGGGAACTCAAAGGGGAGTATTCTACCAATGCAGATTGTCTCCTTCTCTACTGCTTAAAGTCTTTGTTTCTGAGAACTGTGGAAAGTTAAGTGATTTGCCCGGGTCACATAGCCAACAGTGTCAGAAATAGTACTTGAAACCAGATCTTCTGGTTTCAAGGCTGACTTCCTATGTTTCATGAAATCCTGATCTCTGAAACAAAGGAAAAACTGGACATTTGTAGCATAAACTTATAATATTTCCTGTTGCTTTTAAATTTCAATATATTCAGCAAAATTTGAATTCCTTAAAATGGTATGATTAGTGAAGGATAGCTTCTTAGAGGAAATGAGTTTTAAGTACTTGGGAGTTCAAGTTTTTATTTGGATTTTAGAAGTTAGTTAAAGTTTTCCTTAATTTTTTAATACTTGACACTCACCTTTTTTGACTATTGACCTGACCATATCATGTTTTCTATGAAATCTTTTTTAGTTCTTTTGCTAAATATCATGTTTTCTTTAGCAATTAGATTTCTTTAAATTTACTCTCTTAAATCATGATATTATTTAATTTTTTTTATGAGAATGATTATTTATTTGAGATTCTACATTAAAGACAAGTAAGAACAAATTTTCAGAATAGGAATCATACCTGTTTTCTATCAGAGAGAAGCCTATAGGTAAGAATTTAAAAATTGCTCACAATAAATATTTATATTCTTTAAATAGCACTTTTCTAAAAGTGCTATATCTGTGCCAAGTATTATTACTTTTTTTGGTCATGTCTGGTCTCAAAGTGCTTCACAAATATTTCACAGAGTTAGTTTGATTTCTAGGTAGAGTAACTGAGGTGAAGATAAATGATTTACACAATCTAATTGGCAGTCTACCTGAATTCTGATTTACTTTCCTATGTTTGTTTCCCTGTGTTTGTTTTCATTGTGACTTTTATTTCTGGGTATTAGATTATTGCTTGTAGTTTTAAATGCAGATTCATCTTTGTCAGTAGTTTTGATCTATCAAAGTAACTTTTCTGTGTTTTATTTTTAGCTCCTTTGCCCAAAGTGCAATGCCAAGTTGGGTTCCTTCAACTGGTATGGTGAGCAGTGTTCCTGTGGTCGCTGGATGACCCCTGCTTTTCAGATACATAAGAACAGAGTGGATGAAATGAAAACACTGTCCCTTCCTGGATCACAAGCAAGAAAAACATAAACTTTTTAAAAAACTGATTTCAATGACTGACTTGAAAAGAAACTTCCTTATGTCTGATGCTTTTGTTCATTACTATTTGTCACAAATTTTTGAATTTATAAGCAGCCATAATGTTAGATTATCTTTTCATTGGAACTGGCACAAGAAAATACATTTCTTTGTGTGGTCAGCCTCCTCATATTCTCTTTCTTGGTCATGGATGCAAAATGTGCCAAATGTATCTAAGAAGAATAAATTAAGTGGGAACCAAGGTATTTTTAACTATGTAAAGTATGTGTGTGCATTATGAACATGTATGTATATTTGTGTCTATGTATGTGTGTGTAAATACTTCTATATTGTCCAAATATTTTGGTGTTACTTTGTGGTTTTTAAAATGAGGCTTCATTTGTAAAATTTATGAAAAGTTACTTGACTTGTGGTCTGATGACTGAATTGACAAAATCCACCTACTAAGTAACAGAGAAGTCATTGGTGGAACAGATTAGGCATATAACACATAGAAACAATAGAACACAATGGCATGATGATTGAAGAGCTCAAAGATAGTAGTTACTAGGAGGAACTTAACTACTTGGCAAAAACTGTTAGGAAAACTGGAAAGCAGTCTAACAGAAATTAATTATAGACCAACATCTCATACCATATTCCAAAATAAAGTCAAAATGGGTACATTAAGATATATAAATGATGATATCATGAATGAATTATAGGAGCAAAATTACCTTTTAGATCTACTTATTGATAGGGGAAGAGTTTATGATCTAATAAGGGATAGAGAGAACCATAGAAGATAACATGGATGATTTCAGTTATGTGAAATTAAAAGTTTTTGCACAAACAAAACCAATGTAATTAAAATTAGGAAGTTTGAGAAAAAAAATATTTGCAGGAAGTTTTGGGGATAAAAGTTTCTTATTTAATATATGCATCATCGTTGTTCAGTCATTCACTTGTGCCTAACTCTGTCAGTCACATGACCCTATGGACTATAACAAACCTGGCCCTTCTATCTTCAAAAGTCTGTCCACTGCTTCCATGATACTATCTACCCATCTCATCCTCTGCTATCCCCTTTTCCTTTTGCCTTTAATATTTACCTACATGTGTCTTCTCATCATGTGGCCAGAGTATTTAAGCTTCAGCTTTAGTATTTGACCTTCTGGTGAATAATAGAAATTTCTGTAAGTGTTGACTTATTTGATTTCCTTGCTGTCAGAGACTATCAAAAGTGTTGTCCAGTATCACAATTCAAATGTGTTGATTCTGTAGCACTCAGCTTTCTTTACAATCCAGTTCTCACAGTCGTATATTGCTACTCAAAAAACCTCATAAAGGTTCTTTTTAATACTCTGTCCAGATTTGCTGTAGCTTTCTTTCAAGGAGAATCTTTTAACTTCATGGCTTCAGTCACAATCTTCATTGATCTTTGAGCCCAAGAATATGAAATCTGACACACTTCCACTTCTCCCTTTTCTTTCCTCAGAGGAAATGATGGACAATTGCTAAGAAGTTAGTTTTTTACAATTTCCTCTTTCACCCTCATCAAGAGGCTTCTTGGTTTTTCTTCATTTTCTCTCATCAGAATGGTATCATCTGCATATATGAAATTTGTTAAGTGTCTGAGTTCACATTTGAACTCAGTTCTTCTTGACTTCAAGACTAGAGCTCTAGCTACTGTACTACCTACCTGCCCATATACAAGATACTGATTTAAATTTATTAAATTAAAAACCATTCCCTAATGCTGAAGGAATATGAACATAAAGTTTCCAAAGGAAGATATATAACATCAACATTTCTATCTAAAAATGCTCCAAATCAATAATAATTAGAGAAATACAAATGAAAGCAATTCTGATGTTCCACCTTATGCTTATCTAATTGGCAAAAATGTCAAAAAAAGAAAAATTACAAATGTTGGAGGGGTTGTAGAAAATAGGCATACTCACGTACTGTTATCTAGCCATTCTGCAAATATTACTAAATTGTGCCTACTCTTATACTCACTGATACTACTAGTAGGCATAATATTCTAGAAAAACCAAAGAAAGAAGAAAATAACCCATATGTACAAAAATATTTATAATAACTCTTTTTGTGGAAAACTGGAAAGTAAAGGAGCATCCACCTATTGGGGAATGATAAAACCTATTATGGTATGTGAACCTAATAGAATATTACTGCACCTTAAGCAATGCCAAATTGATATTTTCAGAAAACCTTTATGAACTGATGCAAAATGAGATGAGCACAACTAGGAGAACAATTCGTATAGTAACAACATTTGATAACTTTGCCTTTTAGTTCTTATCAATGGCAATTGTAAACCTTGACTTCACAGGACTAATAACGAAGAATGCTACACATCCCACCTCCTTTCAGAAAGATGTTGGACTTAAAATGCAGAATGAAATAGATATTTCTGGATGTGGCTGGTATAAGAATTAATTTTGTTTGACTATGCATATTTGAATGAGGGTTTTCTTTTTGTATTGATAGGGGATGGAAGAAATAGGAAAGAGAAAATAAATGTTAGTTTAAAAATAGATATAGAAGGAATTAAAAAATAGAATTTTTCAAGAATAAAATCTTTTTTAAAAAAGGAAAAGTAGAAAGGGACCAAATTGTGAAGAACATTTTTTCTCACTTAATATTTTTATTTTCCCCAGTTACATGTAAAACAATTTTTTAATATTTGTTTTTAAAACTTTGAGTTCCAGATTCTTTCCTTCCTACCTCTGCCCCACATTGAAAAGGCACATATGAAGTTATTCAAAACATTTCCATAAAAGTCATGTTATGAAAAAAAAAACCCAAATCTCCTTTAAAAAAAACTCATGAAAAAAAATTTTAAAGCATGATTCAATATGTATTCAGACTCAAATGTGTTCTTTCTCTGGGTGTGGATAGCATTTTTCATCATAAGTCCTTAACAGTAGTTTTGGATCGTTGTAATGCTGAGAATCACAAAGTGTCATAGCTGATCATTCCATTGTTATTACATTATCATTCCATGTGTTATGTACATTGTGTACATAGCACATTTCACTTTGAGTTAATGGAGGACTTTCCAGGTTTTTTCTGGATCCTGGTGGTGATATTCCACCTTATGCTTATCTAATTGGCAAAAATGTCAAAAAAAGAAAAATTATAAATGTTGGAGGGGTTGTAGAAAAAAGGCATACTCATGTACTGTTATCTAGCCATTCTGCAAATATTACTAAATTGTGCCTACTCTTATACTCCATGATACTACTACTAAGCATAATATCCTAGAAAAACCAAAGAAAGAAGAAAATAACCCATATGTACAAAAATATTTATAATAACTCTTTTTGTGGAAAACTGGAAAGTTTTCCTCATCATTTTGCTTAGAACAGTAATATTCCATTATAATATCATTAGCACATGCTATAGTTTATTTAGCCATTTCCCAATTGATGAGCATCCCCTCAATTTCCAATTCTTTGTCCTGAGAGAAAAGCTGCTATAAACATTTTTGTAGATATAGGTCCTTTTCCTTTTTTTCCCCCCTCATTCTTTTTTGGGGATTCATGCCTAATAGTGGTATTGTTAGGTGAAAGGACAAAGTTCATATCTTTTAATAATTTATCAATTGGAGAATGGCTTTTATATTTTTATAAATTTCACTGTTTCCTCTACAATTGAGAAATGAGGCTTTTAAAAGAGAAACCTGCTTTAAAATTCTTTATGTGAAGAACTTTTTTTTGTTGAGGCAGCTGGAATTAAGTGACTTGCCCAGGGTCACACAGCTAGGAAGTGTCTGAGATCAGACTGACTTCAGGGCTGGTGCTCTATCGACTTCACCACCTAGCTGCCCTATGTGAAGTACTTTTAAAAATCAAACAGATTTTGTCTTTAATCTTAGAGATAATAGCAAGTCACTGGAGTTCACTGAATAAGGGAGTGAAATGGTCAGACCACTTTGGTAAGCAGGATGGAAGATGCCTTGGGGGTTGGAGTTGTAACAGGTACCCAACAAGATTATAATAGCTAATTGTGTCATTCTTTCCTTCTCATTCTCTTGTACTTTTTCCTTCTCTTTACTCCAATCCCACTCTTTTTCTATAAGATGATTGGTAGTGATTTGCCTCAAGAATCTCCCTTTAGACCTTATGATATTCAACTTAAAAAAATAACTTGAATAAATACGAAAATTATATTGTATTTGTAGATGACATTAAATGGAGGATAGTTAATACATTAAACACCATTTCCTTCCACATTTGGATCTATAATCCTAATTCGTCTTCCAAAATCTCAATAAGTAATGGGTTCAATATTATGAGATGAAATTTAATAGAGAAATGAATGTTAAAGTCCTACATTTGGGTTCAGATAATCAATTTCATAGGCATGGGATGTCTTGATAATAATTTATGTGACAAAGATGTGGAACTTTTAATAGTTACTAATTTAATATGAGTTAACAGTATGATATGAATACTAAAAAAAAAGTTCAATTGCTAATAGGCTACATTTAAATAGTAAAATTGTCCATGATAAAGGTGATAATTCTTCTATATTTTCCCTTGGTTAAGCCATATTTGTTGTATTGTGTTCAAATACGGGTACCATATATATATATTTATATATATATATACACACACACACACACACA
Organism: Myrmecobius fasciatus; assembly: GCA_023553655.1. Taxonomy (NCBI): domain Eukaryota; kingdom Metazoa; phylum Chordata; class Mammalia; order Dasyuromorphia; family Myrmecobiidae; genus Myrmecobius; species Myrmecobius fasciatus. Next base: position 85,902 of record JAJPUD010007120.1, read on the forward strand.
CACATATATATATGTATATATATTTTGCTTTTTGCTGAGGCAATTGAGGTTAAGTGACTTGCCCAGGGTCCCACAGCTAGGGAGTATTAAGTGTCTGAGATCAGATTTGAACTCAGGTCTTGTGCGCTATCCACTGCACCACCTAGCCAAAGTATAATGAACTGAAGGTTCTAGGGATATTTAGTTTGGAGGAGAGGATAAGTGATTCTTATTTTCAAATTTTTGAAAATGTAAAAGGGATTAAACGTTCTACCTAGCTCAAGAGGGTAGATTCTGGAGTAAGGCATGAAAGTTGCTGAGAGGAGAATTTCATTAAAGTAAAATGAAAAACTTACTAACATTGAGAGATGTTCAGAAATGCATTGGGCTGCCTTGGAAGACACTTCATTCTCCCTCACTGGAAGTCTTCAAACAGAGGCTGTTTAAATGATTCTTTGTTATATTTTGGAGATGATTTCTGTTTTGATAATAATAGCTAGTATTTATATATTGCTATAAAGTTTACAAAGTGCTTTAACTGTTAACTCATTTAATTTTCTCAATGGCCCTATGAGATAAATTCTGTTTTTATATCCATTTTAAAAATGAGGAAAGTGCAGCAAGATGGGACAGTGCCCAAAATGCCCAGCCTGGAGTCAGGAACACTGTAATTCATGAGTTCAAACCTGGCCTCTGACACTTACTAGCTGTGTGATGCTAAGCAAATCACTTAATCTCAGTTAGCCTCACCTTGCTCAACTGTAAACAAGCTGCATCTGCATTTGACACTGCACCACATGATTGTTTTGATGTCTGCTTTCCCAAGCCTTCTATTTCTAAGGTCTTAAATTTTGTGGCTAATAGAATATCTTCAAAAAATTCTCTGAAGTGCCTTTCTGGGAAGTGAATAGGAGCTAAATCTTACATATGGACTTCTAAGAAAAGCTGAACCTAGGTAAAAGTCCCTTGCATGTCAATATATATTTTTTATATTTTAAAATGAAGTCTTTTGGTTCATTTAAATAACATTTGGAAAAGGATTCTAAGGAGATGGTGGAATAGGTTAGAAAAACTTGAGGCTCTCCAAATTTCTTCCACCCACCCAAAAAAAAAAAAAAAAGAACATCATCTCAAAGTGAATGCAGAGTGGCAGCATAAAGAAAAATTAGGGTAAATCAATTGTCTTTCTAAGATAACTTGAGAAGATTATGAAAAGATCTGACCTCCAAGGGAATCAACCAATAATAAGCACAGAGCAATTGGATTAGGAATCAGCTTCAACCTTGGGAACTTTCACCTCACAGGACAGTTTTGGTTTCAGAAGGTTGAGTAAGAAAAGATTGAAGGACCTAACATTGTAAAGGGACGCTGAGCATAGCTGTGTTGATCAGAAGCTTTCCAAGGCTGTAGTTGCAGGAGAGAAGGAACTAATATATATAAGTGCAGAATATTGGGATAGACTGTGCTGTCTATGGGCACTTGAGGGAGAGGGCACTTTCAGGACAGAGAGGACACTTGAAGTTTGCAGCCACAAAGAAAATACAGGAAGCAAAAGCATTTATGGGACATCATGACTGGGGGCCCCCATTGTAGCTTAGGGGTGGAAAGGAGAGCTCAAGGTTGGACCCAGGGACAGAGTTCAGAAAATAATAGTAAGAAGGATCCAAGATTTGGGGAATCATTCCCCATATCTTGAGATCAGAACTTTATTATAATAAGCTGACAAAAATAAAACAAAATAAAAATGAGTTATCAAAGGAGAAGGAACTCAACCTTGGATAGCTTCTATGGGGAGAGAGAAGGTCTGGATTCATATTCAGAGGAAAATAGTGGAACTTAAAAAAGTCACTTTTTTCAATGAGATGTCAAATACTCACAAGCCAAAAAAGAGTTCTTGGAAGAAGTTAAAAAGGACTTTAAACATCAAATGAGAGAGATTAAGGAAAAATTAGGGGGGTGGGGAAGAGCAATCCAAGAAAATCAAGAAAATTATGAGAAGAAAGTCAACCAATTGGAAACAGAGAATCAAAAACTTTAGGAAGAAAATATTTTTTTGAAAACTAGAACTGGGAAAGGAAAGTTAATGATGTTATAAGACAAAATCAAAAGAATGAAAAAAAAAATAGAAGAGAACGTGAAGCATGTCATCAGAAAAACACTGATCTGGAGAACAGAATGAGGCAAGATGATATAAGAATATCAGGTTTACCTGAAAAGTACAATTAAAAAAATAAGACCCTTGATACAATATTACAAGAAATAATTAATTTTTTTATTAAAGCTTTTTATTTGCATAACATGTGTATGGATAGGTCTTCAACATTGACCCTTACAAAGCTTTCCGCTACAAATTTTCCCCCCTATTCCCCTCCCCTCCCCTAGATGGCAGGATATCCACTACATGTTAATTATATTAAAATATTTGACAAGTCGAATATATGTATACATGTTTCCATATTTATCTTGCTGTGCAAGAACAATCGTATCTACATGAACAAAAAAATCTGAAAAAGGAAACCCAATGCAAGCAATCATTGATATAGAACATGAAAATGTTATGTTGTGGTCCACATTTCATATCCCTTTCTCTGGGTGTATATGGCTTTCTTCAACGAACAATTGGAACTGGTTTGAAACATTTCATTGTTGAAGAGAGCCATGTCCATCAGAATTGATCATCATATAGTCTTGTTGTTGCCGTGTATAATGATCTCTTGGTTCTGCTCATTTCACTCAGCATCAGTTCATGCAAGTCTCTCCAGGCCTCTCTGAAATTGTCCTGCTGGTCATTTCTTACAGAACAATAATATTCCATAACATTCATATACCATAATTTATTCAGCCACTCTCCAATTGATGGGCATCCATTCAGTTTCCAGTTTCTAGCCACTACAAAAAAAGGCTGCCACAAACATTTTTGTACATGTGGGTCCCTTTCCTTCCTTTAAGATCTCTTTGGGATATAAGCCCAATAGAAACACTGCTGGGTCAAAGGGTATGCACATATTACAAGAAATTATTAAGGAAAATTTCCCTGTGGCAAGGAATGGGAAAATGGATGGATGCCCATCATTTGGGGAATGGCTGAATTAGTTATAGTATATGAAAGTAAAAGAATATTATTGTTCTGTGAAAAATGATGACCAGGCTGATTTTAGAAAAGCTTGGAAAGATTTATATGAACTGATGCTGAGTGAAGCAAGCAGAACCAGGAAAACGTATGCAACACAACAAAATTGTGTGTCGTTCAGCTATAATAGACCTGGCTCTTCTCAGCAATTCAGTGATCCAAGGGAATTCCAATAAAATTTGAATGGAAAATGCCATTCAGAGAGAGAACTATAGAGACTGAATGCAGATCTCAGCATATTTCTGATTTTTTTTTTTGTTTCTCATGGTTTTTCCCTTTTGTTCTAATTTTTCTTTCCCAACATGAGTCATTATGGAAATATGTAAAAAAAAAAAGAATGTACATACAGAATCTAAAAAACAATTAAATATATATTTTTAAAAGAAAGAAAGAAAATTACCCTGAAGTTCTAGAACAAGGAGGTAAAGCAGAAATAGAAAAAAAATTCCCATCACCAGGCTAAAAGAGATCCCAGGAAGAAAACTTGCAGGAATTTTACAACCAAGTTTCAAAGCTCCTGGGTTAAGAAGATCTTTCAAGCAACAAGAAGAAGCTACATTCAGGATTACCTAAGCTATAGCAGCTACTAAGTTGAAGAATCTTACAATACTTTATTTTGTAGAGCAAAAGAGCTAGTATATTATATTTTAAAATGATCATTAGATCAAGGGTAATTTTCCAGCAAAGTTATGTATAATAATGAATGAATTTTTTTTTAAAAAAAAGGATATTTAGAGAATTGAAAAATTTTAAGACATTGAAAGATTTTCAGTTGTTTGTGACAAAAAGAGCAGAACTGAATGGAAAAGTCAACATATAACATCCAGGAGAAATATAAGGTAAACATTAAAAATCAATTATAAGGGACTCAATAAAGTCAAACTGCATACTTCTTATATGTGAAACTGTTATCAGTACTCATGACTCTTATGACATCATTATTTGGGTAGTTTGAAAGAAAGGTTTGAGTTGATGGGGTGATTAAAAAAATAAAACTGCATATGGAAAGATAAAAAGGAATAATTATCAGGGGCAGCTAGGTGCTACAGCACCTAGCTCTGAAGTCAGGAGGACCTGGGTTCAAAGGTGGCCTCAGACACTTAGCCCCCATTGCCTTAGCAAAAATTAGAAATCAGCTATGAAAGGAAAAATTGATACAGTTAGAGCAAGTTGAGGAGATGGCTGGTGCTGTTGGAATTAATGGGTTAAAGAGGTAATAACATATATTTAGAAATAAGAAGTCAAAGGGATAGAATTAGGGAGGATAAGGTAGAAACTCTTAGAAAGATAGGTAGATTAAGGTGGGGAACAAGGGGAGAAGAAAAGAGAGATTCTCCAGAAGGATGGATAGATTTATTTATTTTTTATTTTTATTATTTTTTATTTTTATTTTTTTTTTTGGCTAAGACAATTGGGGTTAAGTGACTTGCCCAGAGTCAAAACGATGGATAGATTAAGGAATAGACAAATAAAGGGTGGATATGTAATTCAGATTAGTGAGGAAAATAGGATGGAGAGAAATACATAAAAATTAATTATAACAACATGAATAGAATAAACTTACCCATAAAATGGAAATGCAGAGTGGATTAAAAGTCTGAATTCAACAATAGATTGCTTTTTGGAAACACAATTAGAATGAGAGAGACACATAGAGCTTAAAAAAAGAGGACTGGAGTAGAATCATAATCCCAGTAATGAGAGAATTCAGTAATAGAGTTAAGGTTAAAAGAGATTTAATTAAAAGAGAACAATTAGGAAACTATACTATGTGTCAATCACATTAATCAATATCTTTTTAGACCATTTAAAATAACTAGATAATATAAAATACCAGAGAGTTTATCTGCCCAGATATAGGAAGTATATGAACATAAACATAAAATATTTTATACAAATAAAATAAGATTTAAATAATTGGAGAAATATTCATTGTTTATGGATAGGTAAAACTACTGCAATAAAAAAGTGACAATTTTACCTAACATCTATTTATTCAATGACATTCCAATTAAATTACTAAAAATTATTTTACTGAGTTAGAAAAAATAACAAAATTCATTTGGAAGAACAAAAAGACAAGAATTTCTTTTTTTTTTATTAAAGCTTTTCATTTGCAAAACATATGCATAGGTAATTTTTCAACATTGACCCTTGCAAAGCTTTCTGTTACAAATGTTTCCCTTCTATCTTCCACCCCCTTCCCTAGATGGCAGAAAGTCTAATACATAAAGACAAGAATTTTCAAGAAATTAAGGGGAAAAACGCACTTTTAGCAGTAGTATCACATCTTAAATTATATTATAAAGAAATACACTGTTGAAGTGCAAAGTGGATAATTTTGATTATTTTAATTTAAAAAAATTCTTGTATAAATAAAACCAATGTAATCAGGATTAGAAGGAAAGCAAAAAATCGGGGAAAAGTTTACAGGTAATAGGATATGATTGTGATGGAATACTACTGCAATATAAAAAATAAATAGTTGATTTAGAAAAACATGGGAAGACTTGAACCTATGAAGAAAGATGCTATCCATCTTCAGAGAAAGAACTGACAACATGCATAGTATATTTTTACATATATGTATAGTTGTACATGTTTATACATATATATATATACTTATCTATCTATCTATCTATACTTATATATGTATCTATGGAAGCCTTGGTAGGAGGGAAGGGAAAGAGAAAAAAATAAAAAAAAATAAAAAGTACACAGCAGCGAACAAAAGAAAACCTAGAAGGAAGCACAGAAAAACTGGTAGCTTTGAAAACAATGTGTAGAATTTATTTCATAGGTTTTTATGAAATAGGAATTGTTTTTTATTGAATCCTCGCTCCCATTTGTACATGGAAATTTTTTTCTTTCGTTTTGTATTTGTTTTTTTTTTTTTTGGCTGAGGTAATTGGGGATAAATGACTTACCCAGGGTCACTCAGCTAGGAAGTGTTAAGTGTCTGAGATTAAATTTGAACTCAGGTCCTTCTGACTTCAGGGCTGGTACTTTATCCACTGCGCCACCTAGCTGTATTTAAGTTTAAAATGAATTAAAAAAACCCCAATAATAAAAATTATTATCAGAAGAAACACTTTTTTTTTTGTTAAATTACTACATACAAGGCCCAGTACTCTGTATGCTTTGAGGGGTGTTCAGATGTTTTTCACTTCCCTTTTGTATTTATAATTGAAGGCAAGAATAATTTTAAAATAATTAAAAAAATTCCATATCAAATAATTATCAGACTCTAGAAAGATGATGACAGAGGGAGAAATATTAAAAATAGGTGATTTCCAGAATTCAGTACGGACTCCGATCATAAAAGCTGATTGCATAGGTTGTATTATGTAACGGGCTGTAATCATCTAGCCATGTGGAGTTAGGGGAATTCTGAGAACTGTTTACTTCTTTCCCCGTTCCTCCTCTCAGATTCCTACTTGGTCCTAGAGAGATTTGTTCTTTGCCGCCTGTTCTTCCAGTTAACTTTAGCTGAATAGTCTTTAAAGTTTCAAAATGTATTTTTAAAAAGACCCTATCTCATTTCTTGAATCAGTTTTTAATCAACTCTAGTGCCATTTTATTTAGAGTTCATTATTGGTATAAGTAAATCCTTCTAAAACTTGTCCTTCTTGATTCTGGAAAGGAAACCAAGATATGTTTAAGGTGAACTTGAGTAAAGGACTGATTTTTGTAACTTTGGAAGCCGAATTTCTCAGGTTTGCAGCACTTAGTGTTTTAGGATACTATTTTTAATGGGTGCATATCCAAGGAATTTAAGCGTAAGGGAGAAAGTATCCGGTAAATTGACAGTGACAATACTTGAACATTGTATACACTTTTATGCGCGTGGGTGGACCAATCTTTCCTATGGGGGACTAGTATCTCCTGAAATCAGTTCTGTTCCTTAATCTGGGACTCCCAACCCAACAAGTCCACTTGTTTTTGATTCTCATAATGGGTGCCTCTGCTTTGAGCGCCTGGGGAGATCCTGAAAGGCACCGGCCGGTCCTGGGTTCCAGGAACTCGCGGTCTGACGGGGCAGGCGGCAAATCCGGGAAAGAATACCTGGGTGGACAGAAAGGGTATCTCCCGATAGCCTGCAAAATGCAAAAAAGCAAGTGGCAAGGAAAGGGCAAGCGGGAAGCATGTCGCACAGCTTTCTGCCTCAAGGGGACGCTGCAGCGGGAGGAATCCGAGGGGCTAAACTCTTGGGCCCCGCCCCCTTGCTCCGCCCTTAGTCTTCCCCGTGGCTCCCTGCCGGCGTTGCTTAACGTTGCGCAGCGTTCGCGGTCGGACGACAAGGTAGTTTGTCCTCTTGCGGCCCCCGTCTCCGGCAGTGTTCTGTGTTTTGTTGGTACCTCGCTGCTTCCCGGACATTAGTCACGGAGTTTCTAGGGAAGGAGACGTGTAGTTATAGTTGGAGGAGGCGTCGGTCGGGGCGCCGCCGCCGCCGCCGCCGCGGGGGCCATGGAGCCACAGTTCAGCCCGAGCCGGTCTGTCTCTCAGAGCCTGGATGTGGACTGGGGTGAGTGGGATCAGGCACCTCTGGGGTCCGGGGAGTCCGACCCTGTGCCCACGCGCCGTGACAGGTGTCAGAGGAGGCCGCAGCCAGAGGGGGAGGCCGGGCCCAGAGCCAGGCCTACCCTTTGACCCCGGGGAGCCCGGGGCTGCCGCGCCCCTACCGAAGGGGGACCTACCCGGAGAAAGCTCTGGAGCGAAGGAAGCCCGGGCAAGCCCGTGGGTGGGGGCACCCCGAACCCCCGGAGGCTCCTGAAGATGGGACCAGACCGGACGGGCCGGGCCATGGTTGGTGGGGCCTCTGCCCGGGTGTGTGGGTGTGTAAGTGTGTATCTGCGTGGAGGAGTATGTGCGTGTGTGTATGTATGTGACAGTGTGTGAGTGTCTGTGTTGGGGGGGATTATGAGTGAGCATGACTGTGACGCTTAGCTGTGACTGAGTATGACTGTATGCATGTGAGTGTATGTGTATGTCTGAGTATGTGTGTGTATATGTGTGAGTATATGTGTGTTTATGTGAGTATGTGTGAAAAAATGTATGTGTCTGAATGTGAATATGGTCTATCTGTGTAAGAATGTAAATATATATCTGTGTATGACCATCATGTGTATATCTGAGGAAATATGTGTGAGTGTGTGACTGTGTATGACAGTATGTGTGTATAAGTGTGTATGTGTGACTGTATGGCTATCAGTATGTATGTGATTCCAGTGTGTATATGGTATATGTGGGAGCATATACACGTATGTGTGATTGCATATACGTGTGAGTACATGTACAAGTATGACTTGTGCGTATGTACAAGTGTATAAGAATGAATAGAAGTGTTTAAGTGTATATGTGTGTTTGAGTATAGATGTATGTGACAATGAGTTATATATGACTGTGAGGGTATATGTGTGATTGTGTATAAGTATATGAGTATGTTTGTGTGTACGTGTGAGTTTGTGAGTGTGAGTTTTTGTAACATGTGAGTTCCTTGAAGGCAAGGATTTAAATTTTTGTCTTTGTCTTTGTGACTTTAGCAGCTGGCGCAATGCCTAGATTGGTAGTGAATTTTTGAGTTTACTGAACCCTTTTATAGTTTTTTCAAACTTATTTATAACTACATCTGTCTTTCACTTAAGTTGATTTTTTGAATCTAAGACTTTACATTTTTATCTGTTTAAGTTTATCTTATTCACTTTAGTCTAATAGTCTAGCCTTCCTTGATCTTTTAAAATGCTAACTCTGTCATTCATTGTGTTAACTTTCCCTCCTAATTTTGTGTCATTTGTGAATTTACTAAGCATACAGTTTTACCTTCATTTAAATCATTGTAAAAAATGTTAAATAGAATAGGGCCACTTATTTCTACCTTTTCTGGAAGAATTGAGAATTTTTCTAGGAATCAAAGTTAAAAAAAATTGTAGTCTAGTTGATATACTTCTTTCTCCTCCCTTTTATGAAAATTGGGATATTAGCTCTTTAATTTTTTATTGCTATTTTAATTTTTATTTCAACTCCATTTCTTTTCATCTTCTGTTGTCCCCTTCCAAAAATCCCCTTTCCATCCATAGTAATGAATTTTTTTAAAAAAGAGAAAGAGGAACAGGAGGAAAAAACCCTTCTAATCTAACAACACATTGAAAAACAAATTACATGCAGTCTTCTCCAATCCTGTGGAATCTCATCTGTTCTTTGTGATCTGATCTCTCAGAGATCATTGGCAGTAGCTTATCGGACACATGATCTAGTTTTTTCAATACCCAAAGATGTTATAGTTGAGGTGGCTTGAATTCAGTAATGAGAAACAATGCTATCATATTCTTGCTTTACTTATTTTCAGTATCAATTCCTGGTTATTTGTAGCATTCCTTCCAATGCAAACTTCATTCTTAGAGGAAAGAACAGAAATGTTCTAAGAATTAAGCAGCATAGTCCTTTCTTGGGCCTCATTTGTCTTTACCTAAAGCTTCCCGATCAAAGATCTTTGTTTTTTGATCCTCCTTTTTGGCTTGATGTTGTTAAACTCTTCTTTTTGCTCTTAGATTTTTCTTTCTAGCCTTCATTTCTTATGATCTACGGTATTTTTAAATTAACTTTCTTTAACTTGTCCTTCCTTGCATTTTTTTTTTTTTTTTTTTTTTGTAGATATCTTTAAAAAATCTGAGTTGATTGGTGAGTTCCTTCTGAATCCATACTGGTTCTTTTAGTAACTCCCTCTTTTCTTCCTTATCAGAATGGTTTCTTTTTGTGTCTTTAGAAGTATATTTGGAGTGCTGTCCATTCTTTCTAGTTTTGACTTGTGTCATAGAATTGTTTTTTATGGGAGGCTACTTACCTTTCCTTTAAATTCTTGGAAATGTGCTCTCAAAATTTTTTACCATATCAGCCTATATCTATTTTTCTCTCCTTTTTCTATCACAAACTGAGGAGTGGTTTCTTTCCTTGCAGTTCTCATCACTGCTTCCCTCTCTCTCAAGCTCTTGTGAAAGCTCTAGCCAAGTATTATTTGGTTACCTTTACCACATCCCTCTCAGCCATTCCAGTCTCCACTTATGTATTTACCATTCTGATTCAGATCTTTATCATTTCTTATTTGGATTATTGTAATAGCCTCTCAATTGCATTCTCTGCTTCAAGTTTCTTTCCTTTTTTATTCTTTTCACTTCTAGCAGTGATTATTTTTTATTTTTTTTTATTAAAAGCTTTTTATTTACAAAACATATGAGTGATTTTTCTACATTGACCTTTGCAAAACTTTTTTTTTTGTTCCAAGCTTTTCCTCTCCTTCCCCCCACCCCCCACCCCTAGATGACAGGTAATCTAATACATGCTAAATATGTTAAATTATATGACAAATCCAATATATGTATACATATCTATACAGTTATCTTACTGCACAAGAAACATCAGATCTAGAAAGAGAGAAAAAAAAAAACCAACCTAAGAAGGAAAACAAAATGCAGGGAAATATTTACAGAAAGCATTAAAATGCTGTGTTGTGGTTCACATTCAGTTTCCTCAGGCCTCTCTCTGGATATATATGACTATCTTCAAGCAGTGATCATTTTAAAGGATAGGTGTGACCATATCACTCCCTTGCTTAGAAAGCTCCAGGGGCTCCCTTTTGACCCTGTGATCAAATATAATCTCTTCTATTTTTCATTTAAAGCTCTTCACAATCTGGCTAAAGCAGAGGTTCTTAACCTGAAGTCTTTGAATTTGCTTTAAGAAAAATGTTAATGTGTTTCAGTATAATTGGTTTCTTTGGTAGTCTTGTGCATTTGTTTTATGCATTTAAAAACATTTTCTCTGAAACGAATCTGTGGCTTCACTTGACTGTCAAAGGACACAAAAAAAGATTGAGATCCCTTGGGCTGAAGCCAGTCTGTCCAGGACGTTTGCTTATGACTCCTCTTCATGCCCTCTGGAGGTTCTGTCAGATTGGGGAACTCCCTCTTCCTCATACCCTATTTAGCATCTCTCCTTTCTCTGCCCTTTTGTCTGGAATCCACTTTTCCCCTCCTTTGCCTCTTAAACTGTCTAGCTGCCTTCTGAGCCAGCTCATGTCACCACTTACCTAAGGCTTTTTCTGTTGCCTTTAACTGCTTGTGTCCCCTGATTACTTTGTATATATAATGTGAGGACAACAGAAAGGTATTTGACCTTCAGACACTTAGCTTCCTAACTGTGGGACCTTGGGCAAGTCACTTAACCCCAGTTGCCTCACCACCAACAACAAAAAAATCATTGCTCTAAGAAGAAGATGCTTTGTGTTTACTTTCTTGCATACAAGTTGCCCCCCTGCCCTAGATAATATCCTGGAGGTCAGATGCCTGTGTCCTAGTGACTGGCACGATGCCCAGTAGATGTTGAAGTACATAGTAGGTGCTTCATAAATTGATTGATTGATTGACTGATTCCTCTCTGTGGTGACAATCAGATCCAAAAGTTGCCTTTTGCTAGTTCTTCCTCCAGGCCATATCCCCTAAATGGCCACTCCCTCCTATCCCACCCTGGTCCTGGTTCTCTTCTGTGTCACTTGGGGATCTCCTCGTTTCCTGTGGAGTAAATTATCCAGCTCTGACCTCTCATCTCCATTCTCACATCTACACCTGAAGATTGAACTTCTCATTTTCATTGACCCGTAGACATTTAAACTCTCCTTTCCTCCAAGCCCTTCCTTCTTCTTCACTTTCCTATTCCCCTGGAGGACATCACCATCTTTCCTGTAACCCAGGTTCCAACTTAGGTGTCACCCTTTGCTCCTTACTCTCCCTCACACTTAATGTCCAATATCTTGCCAAAATTATTGATTCTACCTCTAACATCTCTCATAGATGGCCTTTTCTCTCCTTTACAGCTGATGCTTTCTTGGTCCATGCTTTTTATCACTTCATGTCTGGACGATTGCAGTAGACTTCTGGTTGTCTTTCTGTCTCAGGTTTCTGTGCTATAGTCTATCCTCCACCTGACTGTCAGATTATTCTTCCTAAAGCTCAGATCTGAACATGCTCGACCTCATATCCACTCCATTGGCTCCCTATCATTTCCAGCTCGGTTTGGCCTTCAAAGCTCTTTGTAATCTGTCCTCATCCTGCCTTTTCCAATCTTCCTACACATAACTCCCCTCCACACATTCTGTACTGACACTAGACTTCTTGTTATTCTTGTATAAGACTCTCCATTTCTTGACTTTGGGCATTATCACTGACTGCCCCTCATGCCTGGAATACTTTCCCTCATCATCTCTGCCTCCTGCTCCTGTAAGTCCCAGCTAAAATTCTGCCTTTTACAGGAACTTTTCCTGTTCTCTTAATTCCAGTGCTTTCTCTTTGTCACATCCACTTTATCTTGCACTAATCCTGTTTGTGCATAGTTATTTTTGTCTTGTATCTCCCATTAGGCTTTGGGCTCCTGGAGCACAGGGGCTAGACTCTCTTTGCCTTTTTTTTAATATCTCTGTTTTTATTACAGTGCTTAGTATAGAGTAGGTGCTTACTACATGCCTGTTCACAAACTGAGCAAATTATTATTGTCAGTCAAGAGATTATTAGCTGCCTAGCTGTTGATAGAAAGACGTTCTAAGTATGTGCCCAGATAAATGAAGCCCTCGATCACTGCTATATCATGTTTTTTGGGCTGCGCTTGGGACTTGTTTCCTAGACTCTTTATGCAGCTGCTGTATGTGTGCTTCTATAACAATATTGTCTTTTCTGTCTTCATTAGTAGTGAGCCAAATATTATCCACTGTTCTTCATTTCACTGGCTACTGGATTTTCTCACATAAGAATTTGGATAGGGATAGGTGATGGATCTGTGAACTGGGCTTAAAGCCAGGAAGACAGTTTCTGACATCATCATCATTATCATCATAACTAGTATTTATATAATATTTTAAGATTTTCTAAGTGCTTTACAAATATTGTTTCCTTTGATCAGCACAACTCTGGGAGGTAGGTGCTATTATCACCTTCATTTTACAGATGAGGAAACTGAGGAAGACAGAGATTCATTACTTGTGCAGAGTCCGAGGTCACATTTGAACTGAGATCTTCATGACTTTTTGTGTAATCAACTGTGCCTTGAGCAACTTCAATTTATAAATATATAATGTAGTCAATACAATAGAATATCAGGCATACTTAACTTTTTAGTGCTTGAGATTGCAAGTGTCATACTCCTGGTCCAGGGATTAAGGGAATGTACAGTAAAATAAATAAAACTACAATTCAGATCATGTTAATACATAGTTCTTGAGTTTGGCATTCCTGCTTCAGGCAGCTCTTTAAGGCTCTAAAGTTCAGTGATAGAGGTAATCTCTCAATCAGGAGTTCCCATATGATGATATAATGTTAATACATAATACTGGCACCACATCCTATCAATCACAAATAGACACAGGCTTTACCTGTTCTGTTTATTTTATATAAATTTTACTTTTCTAGTCAAATTCCAATTCCAGGGTTTAGCCCATCAAGTCTCAATGATAAGCTTTGATTTATATGGTCATCTTTGCCTCCTTCCATTAAGATAGGGATGGGGATCCTTTTTTTCTTTCAAGGTTCATTTGGATATTTATAACATATCAGCAGGCTATACAGAATTATCAACTTATACAATTCAAATAGTGGGAGGTTGTTGTACCTAACTCTGCCTAACTGCATTTGCCTGCCTTTTCCTCACAAGTGATGTTTGATAGTCTTATGGCTCCATAGGATATTGTATACCCTTGTGTTAGGAAATCTATTTCTGAATGCTTTTGTTTTAAACCTATAATTTGTTAATTTGCACATAGAATTAGGTATTGATTAGTGTGAATGATGAACCCAATGAAGTTGTTGCATTATTTTAATTCACATATTTTAACTGGGCTAGAGCCAACTACCATATTTTATGTAATTATAATTTTGAATATTGTGGATTCGACCTTATATAGCCATTTCACAGGAGTTATTATTTGTACTAATTGGAACCTACATGTAGATAATTGAAGCAATGATTTTTATTATCAGGTTTTTTCTTAGATTTTTGTCTCTATGTACTTCTGGATGTTTCTGCTACAGATATTCTTGACTTTTTTTTTTTTTTTTGGTCTCATGGACCCCTTTGGCATAGGATTACAATGGAAACCAATTATCAGAATAAAAAATGTTAACACAGCTTCATATTAAAAACTCCTACCTACTGCTATTCTTTTCTGTTTCTGTATATTTTTGTTCTCATTATGGTAATCATATTTAGTGTGTGTACATAGTTTTACTCCCTACGCTTTTTCAGGGAAAGCTCTGTGTCTCTAGACAAATATTTTCCTTAGTTTTTCTAAGTCTCAGTTTCCTCATGTATAAAATAGAGATGAAAATAACTATAGTACCTGTTGCCCATTGTTATTTTGAAGACCAAATGAAATATACTTAAGTTGTTTTACAGATTTGAAAGACTCATAGGAATGGAATTAACTGATGCCGTGCCCTAATGACAATAAAGTAGTTTATTAAAGCACAGCATTCTTTGTAGCTCCTCCCTATCTCTGGCAATGTATCCAAATTAAATGTACCGATTTTTCATTGTTTTACAGATTTTTTTTTTTCCAAACTGATGAACATCTTAATTTTCTTCAGTGAACTTATGTTAACTTTCTTTAAACGTTAAATTCAGCAGGACAAATTTTGCTAACATTAAATGAAGTAGAATAATTTACTTGCCATTACAACTCCTTTAATGGTATAATTTGTTTCAGTGATACTCTCAGAGTGCCCCAACAGCATTTGGCATACAGAGGTGATCAATAAATATACTTAAGTTGATCTCAGTGATTTGGAAGTTCTCTTCAATGATGCAGATCATCTCTGCTTTTTATCCTGTTTGACTTTTGTCTATTTTTCTCTCATAAGCTAGTCAAGAGTATCCACTCAGTGTGTTTGTTTTTTCCTGACATTAGTAGTTTCCAGTGGGGCACTTTAAATGTCCACCTTATGTGACCAGTCCTTTCCTGCTATTCCTGTCATACCTTTCTTTGATAATTTTTTTTTACAAATATTATTCTTTTAAGTTTCTTATTGGTTTTATGTTGCATCTTCTTTACACCCACCTTGTACCTTTCCATTATCCCCTCTGGGTGATATTCATTTTTATTTCTTTGGAGATTTTTGTATTTCATATTTTGTAGCCATATAACAATGCCAAAAGAATGTGACTAAAAAGAGAGGTCTTTGTTTCCATGGGAATTTTGAGACCATTAAAAGAACTTTGCAACTTACTAAAGGTAATTTGCCCTGCTTTCCTCCTCCAGGTATACCTTGAATCAAATTTGTCTATATTGTCTCTTCCTCCCTCTAAATCTCTCACTTCCCAGAGTCCTCCTACTTCCCCTGTCCCAAACAAGCTTTTTGTCATATAATGTCATATAATGTGGGTAATAGTTATTCTTTAACTACTTGTTTTGAGATTGTTTTTCCAGGTTTTTGGTATATTATTTTTCT
The DNA here is from genome assembly GCA_023553655.1 of Myrmecobius fasciatus. Lineage (NCBI taxonomy): Eukaryota > Metazoa > Chordata > Mammalia > Dasyuromorphia > Myrmecobiidae > Myrmecobius > Myrmecobius fasciatus. The sequence goes on from JAJPUD010007120.1 coordinate 101,496, forward strand.
TTAGATACTTTGAATATCAGTCTCCCAGTGCTTTGACAATTGCATCTCCTCTAGTACACATTTCTGTGTATACTTCTTTTTTGATCCTTGTTTTCATCATTGCCATTTCAGTCTTTCCTATAAGCACTTGTAAGATTATGATGATTGGATTCTAATGTAGGAGTTCCATTGTCCTTGACTGTGAAAATATTTAGTTATAGTAATCTTTACAGTTCTTTTTCACTTTTATTTTTATGCCCTGATTTTTATCCTTAAATCCCTTTGAGATAACTTTGTGTAGCTGAATCTTTTGCCATACTTTTCTGTAGACTTGTTTTACCCTCTACCACTTCTCTGCTTTACAAGACAATATTATTGTTTCTCATCCTTTGTTATTTTCAGTTTTTTTTTTTTTTTAATAGACAAGTGTATATTCTAAACCAGGTTTCTGGGTACTTTTGGCTTTTTTGTTGTGGCAGATCTTCATTGATTAAAAACAGTGTTATTTCTGGGTTTATTTCACATTTTCATTATTAATTGCTCATTTAAATAGTTTAGGGTTGAGTTATTTTAGTTGTATTTTTCTCATTTTTGCTTTTTATTAATTTTGTTCATTGACTTGACAATCTGTAGTATAATTATACACAGACATTTGATTCAGGAATAATTATTATATCAACAATAAGGCTTTTCCTGTTTATTTATTCACTTTGTTAAATATTAAGGATACAAGAATGAAACAATCCCTGCCTACAGGAAACTTAACATTTTAATAAGGGAGATAACATGGACAAAGAGGTATGCAGAAGATTCAGTGCAAAGTAGTTCATCTACAAGGCTTTCTGAACAACATGGTGCTTGAACTGAGTCTTCATTGAAGAAGTGAAGCTCCAACTGGACAGTGTACAAAAGGGCTGGGTAGTGGGGCCCCCCCCCCTTTTTTAAAGGGTCACATATGCATTAGTTAATAACAGTGATTATAAGTGCTTTTAGAAACACTCTTAGTAATCCCATGGACCTGGTAACTATCTTCAACTTTTTTTTCCCTCAGATTTTGACCTTAATCCCTTGAGGAATTATTTCCTCTTTTTATGAAAAGAACTGAGAAAATGAGATTTTATAACTTACATGATTAGCTTGTAAAAGTGTGAATTCTAATTTAAAGATGATAGAGTATGATAATAACTGATATTTGGAGTAGCACAATTGGCATTGTGATGTCATGAATTTTTTTTTTTTTTTCAGATCACTGGATCAAATAATTTTTTCCTTTTCCCCCTCTATTCCTAGATTCAACCCTGTTTGCTGAACTTGGGGATTTAATGGACACAGATGAGTTGCAGCTGGACATAGAGAATGAAACTTATGTAAGTGTTTGGTAGAGGAGAAATATTATGTTATTCAAAATGATATTGGATCCTTATCCTAATTATTCAGAGATTTCAGGATAGCAGATGTAGGTTTTTAGGCTAACTTTCAATTCATGAGTATCATGAGAGGAGCACTGGATTTGAAGTCAGGGAAACAAGTTCAAATCCCTATTCTGTTGTTATGTGTGTAACCTTTGGTTACTCACCTGATGTCTTGGCATTAGCTTCTTCATCTATAAAATAAAAGTGGATTTTACTTCTACTTCTAAAACCCATTAATTTAGGCTTTTAGAATACTGTATAAATCAGTTTGCCATTTAAAAACAAAAAATAGAATCAGTCATGCATTTATTAAATAAATAAATTTATTAAATTTATTAAAGATAGAGGATGTCAAACATTGATCTGGGCCAGATGAAAATGGAATTGGGAAACACATTTGACATTGTATTTTAAAAGTCACCGTGAAACCCCTGGGAATCCATATATGTGGTTAGTAGCCCCAGATACTGCTGGAGTTTGACGTGCCTTGGGTAGTAGAAAGAATGAGCTCTAGAATCAGAAGACCTGGATCCCTCAGGTTATACCACTAAATTGCTTTTCAGTTGTCTGCTGCTGAAAGTAAGTTTACTTTCCCATATTCTATTTAACAGTGTTCAATAATAATTACATGTGTAAGGATGGATTTTCTTCTCTCCCTATAAAAATACTTTCTATAATATTGTCACTATTTCTTTCTTTCTTCTTGTTTGTTCTTCATTTTTGAGGAGGGCCAATGGCATCACAAGAGTAATGTGTCTTGACTTTCGTATGAATTGGTTTTATGTGAGACAGAATTTCACAGAATCATCAGCTCATTCTCTCTTCCTGAGTGATCAAAGTCCAGTAACAAGACAAAAGTCAACTTGACCGATGATAGCGCAGCATGCAGTGATGACCTTGGCATCCGACCAGGCTCTAAACACTCCAGCGCCTGCTTCAGTCATCTTCATGGCCATTGGAACAAATTGTCCTTTCTGCCCATTCCTCTGAGCGAAGTCTCACAAATGGGATAGACATTCCCCCAGTTCACTGACAGGTTTGAGACACATAAGTTACTCTCATCCTGGTTTAGATGGTTTATCTGGGTGTGGCTGCTGTACATGCTATTGATTCTTGGAGCCACAGATGAGGATTGGTTAAATCAGGTGGCCCCTAAAGGTGGATGAGTACCCCTGAAAAGAACTCACCAAGCCTTTATGCCAGAGGTGTTCTTCCTCTCGAACGTCTCATACACCCCTTCTTTTATTTATTTATTTATTTATTAAAACTTTTTATTTGCAAAGCATATGTATGGGTAATTCTTCATCTGTTACAATTTTTTTCCCTCATACTCCCCACCCCTCCTCTAGATGGCAGGATATCCACTACATGTTAATTATGTTAAAATACTTGATAAGTCGAATATATGTATACATATTTCCACATTTATCATTTTTGTGCAAGAAAAATCATATCTACAAGAAAGAAAAATCAGAGAAAGGAAGCACAATGCAAGAAAACATCAATAGAGAGCATGAAAATGTTATGTTGTGGTCCACATTTCACATCCCTCTCTGGGATACACCCCTTCTTTTAACAGTAGTATTGAAGACCTAAATACCTTATTAAAGACATGTTGGTTAGTATTTAAAAGCCTGGACTTAGGTGAGATTAAAATTTTTGGGATTATGAAGAGGGAGAAAATAGCATTCCCTGTGTTGAAAAGAGAATAGAGTTAAGAAATTGTGGGAACTGATTCTTTGCTTGGAGAACAATAAGTAGACTTTGGAAAGGACAGATTTAAGAATTATTGTTTTTGTAATGGTCATGAAATTGTCCTGATCCATTCACACTCCTATTCCTTTGTAAGTAAGGACAGCATTTTAAGATTCTCATTATGCTGCCCTGGATTTTCATCTGTGTGTTTGTAGATTTAATAATATTAAGTAATTGTTAAATTCTCATGAAAACCAAACCCAAAAATAATAGAAAGCAGTTAAATTTTATTTCAGTTCTGCTATTTAATTTCTCTTGGTTCCTTCAATCATTGATTCCACAATTATCATTTCTTTTTACTTGATCCCCTTTCTTCTAGCATCTTTCCTCCCAGAGAGCTTTCTTCAAGTCATTCCTTCCCAAGTCTTTTCCCATTTCTAGTTCTTTTCTTGGCCCAGTCATCTTCCTAGGCTGTCATCCTGTTTTCTCTTTCCTTTCATTGCCAGACTCCTAGAATAGATTACTTTATCACTACCTATTCATTCTTTAACTCTGTAAAATTATATTTCTGTCCCTATCATTTTATTCACTTCTTTCCAAGATTACCAGAGATCTCTCAACTGCTAAATCAGATGATCTTTTCTTAGTTTGATTCTCCTTACCTTGTCTGCACCTTTTGATTGACTCTGTAGCTTATTTGTTCCTTTTGGCTACTCTCTTTTCCTTTTGCTTTCACAACACTTTCTACACCTATCAGATTATTTCTCTTTAGTTTTTAATCCTTCCCCTCCCCGTTAGCATGGATGTCCCTTTCAGGTTCTGCTTGAGCCTCCTCCTCACCTTATAGTCTCTGTTCAGTAAAAGTTCTCTAATTCTTGTGACTTTGATGAACTTCTCCATATATATGATTCTAAATTTATGTATGTATCTATTCTAATCTCTTGCTGGAGCTCCAGTCCCAGATCACCAAATACATGCTATATGTCTCTACCTGAATATTCCATCCGAATCTCAAATTGAACATGCCCCAAATGGAAATCATTATTCTTCCCCCACTCTCCTCCTTTCCCCCCAATAATCTTACCCTTTCCTGCTCTAAAATTTTTTAGTTCTATTGAAGGTATTACCATTTTCTCAATTATCCAGATTTGTAACCTCACTTTAATTGTTTTCAGTCAAATCTGACTCTGTGAAGCCTCTTGGGATTTTCTCTGCAGGGATGCTGCAGTGGTTTGCCATTTCCTTCTCCAGCTCATTTTACAGAAGAGGAACTGAGGCAAACAGGGTGAAATGACTTGCTCAGGGTCACACAGGCCAGATTTAAACTCAGGTCTTACTGATCCTAGGCTAGGGTTTTATTCACTGAGCCACCCAGATGTCCCCTGTAACCTCAAAGTTATCCTTTACTTTTTCTACTTTCTAACTCTCCACATTGTTTCCTTGTGTTGATTTTTAAAACACATTTTTTGAAATTATGAACTTAACATCCACAAATATGAATGTTTTAGTATTCAGAGAATAAAAAAGAGGAGTATAGATGAAACCATGAATTTATTTTACATACAAGTTTTTAAGTATATATTAAATTTAGAATGGTAGTCATAAAATTGCCATTTGTGTTCCTTTCTCATTTGTTTCCTTTGAACCAAGTTTTTTATTCTTTTTTTCTTGCCTCTGTCCTATACCTCTACTCATAGAGTCATTATCCTAATTTAGGAATGCATCATCCCTTATTTGAATGGTTAGCTAATTGATCGTCTTGCTCCCAGTTTCTCTTCTCTTTAAATGACTGCCAAATTGGTTTTTCTAAGGCATGGATCTGACCATGTTATTTTCTAGATGACCTCTAAAAATCTCATTCGACTTTAAATCTGTCTTTATCAACTTTAAATCATAGATCCCTGTGACCTTTATTCAAAAATGTTCAAGTGACTTTCTTTTATTTCTAGAAAAGCATTTCTTAGCCTGAGGTGCATGAGTTTGCTTTTAAAAGTATTTTGATAACTACATTTTGATGTATTGGTTTGCTTATATCCCATGTATTTTATTTTATTAATTTAAGAACATTATTTTGAGAAGGAGGTCCTTATACTTTATACCACATTGTCCGATCCAGGATACAAAAAAATTTTAAGAACCACTACTCTGGTTAAAACAAAAACTCTTGAGATTGTACTCTAAGGCCTTACAGGTTAGCTTCAGCATACCTTTCCAGCGTTATCTCACATTACTTTCTTTAATACATTCTGTAATTCTATTCAAATTAAATTTCCTTCATTTTGTAGTTCTGTCTTTTACTTCTGTTAATTTATAAAAGCCATCACCCTGAACTGATTTCTTGCCTTTACGTGTTAGAATTCTTATTTTCCTTTAAAGTTAGCATACCCCTAGCCTCTAATCCAGCTCAGGAGAAGAGCTAAACCAGGTTGAACTGACAGATCTCAGACCTGTCGGTGAGTTAGGGGTATGTTTACCTCAAGCACATTAAGACTTTCTTTGGCTGAATGGGCAGATGAGAAGGGTTTTTCCCACTGGCTATGAAGGGAGCAGTTAGAGCTTGATGAAGCCTTGAAGATCACAAGGACATCTGCTGTGTCCTACTCCATCACTAGTATTCTCATCTTTTGTCTTGCCACTGGACTTGAATGACTGACAACTTTGTAAAATTCTGCCTCACTTAAAACCAGTTCATGGGCAGATCAAGACATCATTCCATAATGTCATTGGCCCTTCTTTGAATACTGGAAGAGCAATAAGGTGTCACATTCTCTCTTAAGCCTTCTGGGTTGTTAATCCTCCCTTCAAAAATCAACTTGTATTTATTTATTGGTGTATCCAGATAAGTAGGAATTAGAGAAATGAAATAAGGTAAAGAAGGTTAGGTGTTCACTCAAAGAAATTTGTCAGCTTTGTGGAATTCACTGTGAAGTGATGATTAAATGCATAGTCTTGATCTCATTAGCATCATGCTGTAGATCTTGTAAGTGTTGTTGCAAGATGTGATTGGATCATTTGAGAAACTCCTTCCTCTGTATTTGAGTGACACTAGTTTTATATGATTTTTGGCATGTTATTTCTGAAACTTTGTTGGGCAATGATTTGTATTTTACTTTTCTTATTTTCTTTTGCTGTTTTGTAATCCACAGGAAAACAATTTTTATAACCTTGGCTTTGATTTGGATTTGATGCCTTGGGACTCAGACCCATGGGGGATTGCCAACCAGTCTTGTGCAGGTAATGATTTACCACATTTTACTTGTAATGAGTTATATAGGCAAGATTGACTTTTGGGTTATTCCATGGTACAGCAATTCAATTTTTCTGGTTATGAATTCTGGTGGTGGGTTTAAGGAAATAATGTATTCTATTCTACCTGTTCTGACTTATAACTCCAAAAAAAAAAAAAAGAAAAGAAAAAAAATCTCTGCAGGATTAATAAGAAGAATGCCATAACTCTCAAATGTTCTAAATCCATTTAAAATTCATGCCAGGACAAAAATAAGCTGTCAGGAAGAGAAGTAGATGCCTTGTGCTGATCTAGACTACATTTGAAGAACTGTTGCCATAGAGGATGGGATTTTAAAAAAAAATCTGATTAAGTATGGCTTTAAAATTTTTTATCTGAACATTTACAAGATTAGATAATATATACAGATGCTTTTTACCCCAAACTTTTCAGGTTGTCAAATTTGCAGGTTTTTTGTTCTAGAAATAATTTTACCTTTTCATTGTAATACTGGACTTGGAATCCTTGATCATATTTTTTGTTTTACTTCTCTTCTACTCATCCTTGATCATATTGGTAACAGACCCCTAGAACTAAAGTGTTTATTTATTCTCTTGTTTTACAAAATCCAATGCTGTTCTTCAATTTTTTTCCCCTTATTTTTGCTATTGAAAGATTTTACATTGGTCTTAAAGTTAACTGAGCTAAAAAACTGCATTTTGAATACTAGGTGGAAATTACTGGTTTATATTAGCCTCTGCTTAGTTCATTCAATAACATTTATGAAATACTCCTATCTAAGGTATTACAGTGATAAATACATATATCCTAATTATGCATTTATCCAAAAAAGAAAAAAAAAGATCAAAATTGGGTATTAAACATACATTTATACTTGAGAGTTGAACTTTCCAAACATAGTATTTAAGTTTTAAAGTTCCTTTTAAAGTATGGAATTCATTTTTACTCTTGTTCATTTTCTTCTGTAAGTTACAGTGTCCAGGTTAAAAAAAAAACATCTCTTGCTCCTTGCTTTACAGACAAATATATCAAGGAAGAGCCTCAGCCACTTTCTCCAGATTCCTCAAGCTGTTCAGTCTCTTCCCCTCAGTCAGTGGATTCTTATTCTTCAACCCAGCATGTCCCTGTAAGTAGCCGGCTGGTCCTTTGCAATGACCTGTTTGTAAAAAATATGGAAAAGTAACACTTTAAAAACTTGCTAATTCAGACAGCTTGAATGAGTTCCATCTGATTTGAATTAACAAGTATTTATTCAATATCTTCTATTTTCCAAGGACTGTGATAAGTACACAAAGTAAAAATGAAACAGTTTCTGTTCTTAAGGAGCTTACTTTCTATAGGGAAAGACATGTTGTACAGATAAAAGTAATAATATTCATAATAAATACAAGGAATAGTTTTGGAGAAACTGGTGGCTGGGGACAGAGGAACTCATCAGATATCAGGAGATACCTCATATAGGAGCTGACTCTTAGGTTGAACTTTGAGGGAAACTAGAGATTCCAGAAGATGGAGGTGGGGAGAGAGTGCTTTCTGGGCATGAAGGACAATCTCTGCAAGCATAGAGAGATGGTGCGCTCTTTGAGAAGGACAATGGTAGGTCCGTTTGGTTGGAAAATAGCGTGTGTCAAGGGAAGTAATATATAGTAAGGCTGGAAAGCTGGCCTGGCGCCAGGTGGTGAAGGGCTTAGACTGTCAAACAAATGCATTTAGATTTGAACCTTTTGTTGTTCTTCCTTCATTCTCAAAGAGGATCAGTGATATCATGATGATGATAGCTTGACTTGTGTGTGAATTGTCTGTGCAGACATCTGCTTTGGTCTCTCCTCCAGCGTCAGTCCTTGGAGTTTAGTGGAAGACAGAGGTCAAGATGACTGACAGTGGCTCTGGTAATAGGAGCCCCTGAACTTTATTAAGTGAGAGAATGAAATGGGAGGTAAATTATGTGCGATGTGATCAGATCTCTGCTTTAGGAAACTCACTGGTGGTTGTATGAAAGATGGATTGGAGAAAGAGAGACTGGTTAAAAGTTGTAGCTATCGTCTACCTAGACTATAAGAAGATTATAAGGACTTGGACTAGGTTGGTGACTACATGAGGGGAAAGAAGGAAATGGATTTGAGAGTTGTCATGGAGGCAGAATCAATAAGAATTAGTGACTGATTTTTTTTGTGGGGAGGAAGGATACTTTTAATTAGTTATAGTATATCATGGATTCAGATGATATAGTAAACAAAATGAGGTGAATTAGTGAAAAGATTATAAATTGTAATAATTAAATGTGTTTTGTAAACATTCAGATTTTCTTAATATGTGGTAATTCATTTTGGTGCCCTTCTTTAAAAGTAGAATTAACTTCTTGACTTCTTGGTTTGTGAACATATTGATTTTTATTCAGTTTTTCTTTTATTTGTAAGGCTGATAGTACACAGAGGAAGACTTCTTACTGAATAAGAATTAGTTTGATTCCTAGTGTGTAGTTTGAGTTATATATATATACTGCTCATATTTTATATGAGATGATCAAATGTTTTACTTCTGCACTATCTTGCTTTTACATTTCTAAGCTATATGAGGCTTCCACAATTTAGTGGCATTATTCCAAAAAGATGATTTTCACTGGCATACTGTCTAGTAGCCTAAATAGTGTAGGATAAAAATTATTTTTTGATATTCTCCTACCTACCTCTTTTGAACCCATTGTCATTCCTTCCATATTTTTAAAATTTTTTATTCCTTAATTTTATAAAATCATGGAGTTTTAGTTTTGAAATGCACTTGATCTGAACCTCTAATTTGGTCTAATCATTGATGCAGTGATATCCACCAATTAATCAACAAGCATTTATTAAGCATGTAGTCTAGGACTGCTAGATTCTAGGGTACAAAAATAAAGAATGAAAATATACCTTATAGTGAGCTTACCTTGTGTTGGAAAATTACCACTTAAGGAAAACTTCTTTGGTCCCAGAGAATAGGATGGATTGGAGTGATGAGAGCTAGAAGACTGTCACAATAATATGGGCAACAGGTAATGAACCTTAAACTAGAGTAGTAGCTGTGGGAGTGAACAGAAGAGGTATTTTTAAGGTAGAAATAGCGAGATCTGACAACTGTTTGGGAATGTGGGGAAAGGAGAGGAAAAATGAGGAGTTAAGGATAATAATGAGGTTATGAACCTGGGAAGCTAGAAGGACAATGATACTTTTGACAGAAATAGGAAAGTTTGGAAGAACAAGAGTTAAAGGGGAAAATAATTTGGGTTCTTGACATGTCAAATTAAAGATGAATCTGGCACATCCAGTTTGAAATGTCCAGAAATTGATGATCAGGACTGAAGCTCAGGGAAAGACTGGGGCTCTATATCTAGATCTTTTAATTTTCATCTCCCTACTTTTCTTGGTCATCTGCACAAATGTGATGATGGTTTATCCCATAGCAGCTGTGGAGGTTCCTAAACGAGAACCTTAAGTAATACCCTTGACAGCATCCTGGACTAGAGTCCATTAGCTTTTGTTTGATCACCTTCATTAAGAAGGAACTTGCTTCCTCAGAAGGGAGTCTGTTCTGCTTTTAAGAAATTCTTTTTTATATTGAGCCAAAGATTGACTCCCTGTAACTTGTACATTTTGGTTCTCCTTTCTTCCAAAGTTGCACCAAAATCAGTCTAATCTCTGTTACATATGATAGACCTTCAGCTATTTGAGGGTGGCTGTTAAGTAATTTTTCTCTAGGCTAAACACATCCAGCTCCTTATACCACAGACAGGGTTTGGTCTCATGGTCAAATGGGGACACACAACATGCAAACAACTATGTACAAATAAGTTATATTTTGGAGGGAAGGCACTAGAATTAAGGGAAATAAGAGAAAGGCTTCCTGTGGAAGACAGAATTTTAATTGGGACTTGAAGGAAGGCAGGAGAGGCAGATGAGGATAGAAAGCAAAGGAATGGGAGATGGCCATAAAAAATGTCTGAAGCCGAGAAATGGAGTCACAGAGGTTACAGAATGTAACATAGGGAACAAAGAAGCATCTGGGTGAGTCAGATCTGTGGTTGGTAATACTAACTTTGGTTCACATATTTTATATTTACCATATTTCAGGTTTTTTCCCTGTGAAGTGGGTTTAAAAAAATTATCCATCGTGTTGATTTAGCACTAAGTACTTAGTATGTGCTATCACACATGTAATTCTATATCTAGCATAATATTAGACCTACAAGCAGTCAGAAGATGCTTTTTTGGAATGAATAAGAGAAAATTACAACTTATTTGCATTTAAAAAATTTTTTTTTGTCAAAGCTTTTTATTCTTCAAAACATATGCATGGACAATTCTTCAACATTAGCCCTTGCAAAACCTTGTGTTCCAATTTTTCCCCCTTTTCCCCATGCCCTCCCTTAGATGGCAAGTAGTCCAATATATGTTAAACATGGTAGAAATATATGTTAAATCCAATATGTGCATATATATATATTTATACAATTATTGTGCCTTACAAGAAAAAAGGAAGAAAATAAAATTACATTTGTTTTTTAACTTCATTTTGCTACAGGAGGAGTTGGATTTATCATCTAGCTCCCAGCTGTCTCCCCTCTCTTTGTACAGTGAAACCTCTAGCAGTCCCTCGTCATCGGAGTTACTAAAGGAAGACAAGCCCATCATTGGTGGCACAAACAAGACTGGTATTGCTTTTCTTTTAATTAATTATTCTACCAAAACATAGGTTTATGCTCACTTTCTCCAGGAGAGTTCCAGAATAAGAGTTTCTATGAATAAGCTTTCTTGCTTTTATTGTCTATTTCCTAAATGGAGATAAATTATGGGAGATAAATCTCCATAAATTACATGGGGATGTAATATTTGTCCATGATGATTCACTTATTAGACAGAGAAGGAAGGAATCTTTTTTGTTTCCTTGTTTTTCTTTGTAATGTCTTGGTGTTTCTAATTAATAACTTCATCAGACAGACATAATGGTCCTTAAAAGTAGCCTTTATTTTCTTAAGTAGTGATATGTATTCTGCAATTTAATGTACCTATTTTATGACCAATATTTAACCAAGATAATATATAGAAGAAAAGATATAAAGGACATTACTTAGGAATTGCATAAGAGAAAGAAACACTTGGCTGGTCACATGGTGACAGTGAGGAATGGCAGATGGACAGTGAGAGTGCTCCACTGATACCATCAAGACATCAGGTGAAAGTAAAGAAAGTTTCTAACCCACTGGGTGGATCTCCTGTGTAGAAGTGGGAGAATGAGAATGAGATTCAAATAGTATGGACAGGCAGGATACAATCTGCATCATTGGAGGGAATTCCTGACTGATTAGATCATAGATCCATTTAAGTATTTGAGTATAATATCTAGAGTGTATTTGAGTATAATATCTAGAAAATATATTAATATTTATTTTTAGTACTTTAATTGATCTACTCATTCATTTGTGGTTTGGTATTTTTTTTCCTCTAGTAAATGGACTAACTCCAAAAAAACAAAGTCACGTCATTTCTAAGCCTTCAATTCAGCCCAAGCCTTTACTTTTGCCAGCAGTACCCAAGAGTCAAGCCAACTCTAGTATTCCAACCAAAGCAATCATCATTCAGACGCTCCCAACACTTCTACCATTGACAAAGCAGCAACCTGTTATTCACATTCAACCTGCACCTGCTAAAGGTACAAGATTGAAGTATTTGTGACTGTGTATATGCTTTGGAAGACAATAAGATGTATCTTAAGAAGCAGGGCATTGATATGGTTTTAAAGGACAGAGCTTTGTTATGTGAGGAGTCTTGTAACAGTACAAAAACAAAATTTTCTTTATTTTTAGCATTTTGTAATTTACACGTGACTATTTAGGGATAGAGTAAATAATTATGATAATTATAATAACAAAAATGATTTTTAATGGTATCCCTGTAGCTATCAGACAATAAATGTTTCTTTCCTACAGATCTTTATAAGATGTTCATTACTGGGGAAAGAAATAAATTGGAAATATGTTCCTTGATGTCTTGCTTTCAGTGTTGGACAGAAATCCAAGTTTCCTAATTCTTTACTTGGTTATTTCATTTAGAAGTTTTAACTGGAGAAACAAGACTCTGGAACTTTTGAAAATTTACTTCAAAGATCTCTGTTTTCTTAGTGTGTGTGGGTAACCTCTACCAATGTAAATCTCAACTCTAAAGCACTTCAGTAGATTTTTTTCATGATTTTATTTGTCGGGGGGGGGGGGGTCACCTAGTGGTTATCCTTTTGCCAGGGAGCTTCTTTAAGCTTTTGTAGACAGAAGTCAGTCTGTAGCTAAGCCCACACTTGAAGCTTTTCCTGCTAATTAAAATCTGCTAGATTCCCAAATTTATAAGGGTAGCCTTCAGGATTCCAGGGTCAGCCAACACCAGTGGCCAGGATCATTAGTGAAG